>JADBJO010018832.1:0-34522 GCA_016801955.1 Conus betulinus
CCACAAAAAGTAGACTCACAGGTTGTTTGTTTGTTTTTGCGTGGCGTTTTTTTGTCATGGAGGGCTTGTGCAGTCATTCTTTGTGGAGCAGGGACTACGTCAGAAGCAAACATCACTTATCCAAGTAACTTTTCTACCCCCAACAATGAATATCCAAGTAATCACCATTTTCTTTTCTTACCAGAAGCGTCTGTGTTCTGTCTGTGTGTGGTGTGTGTGGTGTGTGTTTGCTCCTGTTCTGTCAACAATGGCGGTGGCATAATGTTCCAATTTTAGGTCATAGTCGAAAAACCTTACCTTCCAGGCCCCTCAAATGATCCGGTTTCAGAGCAGCACAGTTGTCTTGACAAACATGAGCACACCCCATTCTTCCCCCCTTATGATCTTTTTTGTAGATAGAGCATTGGTGTCTAGGTTGTGTTTCGTTTTTGTTGTGTGGCAGTTGATGAGTGCCTCACAGTCGACCTTACATTTCCTGGAGAGCATTTTTAATAACGACTCGATGTTATATGACACCTTGGTCGCATGTCTGCTGTAGAAGTTTTAGAACTAACCGGCTCTTGTAGAATCCCTTCCGAATTCAACCTCCTTCAGTCCCCGTTGAAATTGAATGGCTCTGCTCTCTTGTCTGACCAAGCGTCTTTTTTTCTTTTTCTTTTGGGGTGGGTTCCGGAGAGGTGGTGGGGGTGCGTTTTGGTTTTGGTTGCGTGCCTTTTTCCTGTTTCCGTCCTTTCCTTTTTTTTTTTCTTTCTTCTGTTGTACAAGCGGGCTAACAGCAATGTGGATCCTGACCTCAATAGTCGCGTCCTCACCAGCTGGGTGAAGGGATTCAGCAATGGTATGGTCCGTTGTCTGTTGAAGCCTGCTCTACTCTCACCTCTTTTAACAAAATGCTTTTCCCCCCCTCAGTGAACGTAAGCACTTATATTTGCTCATGCATCTCTCTCCTCGCAGTTCATACACTCACAAGCCTGCTTCTGGTGTTTTCTTTTGTTGGTCTTGTTTCTTGGTCTGTTCCTTGTTGCTGTGTTTTCTTCGCGTGTGTCAACAGATGTAGACTTTTCTTCAAGACTAGGGTTGAAATCTGCGGTCATTCGGGAAAACTTGGGACGCTCCTGCTATAATACTATAGTGGATACGATTAATTTTCTTCTTTTCTTACAGTTGAAACGGGCAGATCACACTTGTCTCTTGGATCAATCGCTTTTGTGGCCACAACTACTTGTCTATTTTAAGTCCTGGATTCCCTTGCGAACTACGCCCTCTCGGCTCTACTCCCCCTCCCCTTCGCTCCCTCTTCCTCCTTCTCCTCCCTCCTCCCTCCTCAGGTTTTGTTTTCTATCCCTCCAGCTCCTTTTATTGCCTGTCTGGTCTGTCTTAAACCATGGTGTGCTGTTTGTGTATTACCAGCGAGGGATGTCTCTCTTAATAATTATCCTCTTATTCGCAACCGACTGGGGTTGTGCGAAGGAATGTCGTTTTCCTCCACCCCCCCCTCTCCCCTCCCCCCTCATTCTGTCTCCCCTTGATCCCTACTCGGGCTCCTCCCCTCCTCTCTCTCCTCCCTGTGTCGTAATGAGCGTCTCTTGCATCGAAACGTACTCGCGTTTGTGTCCCTCGTCCTGTCCATTCCTTCTCTCCCCTGCATCTGTCGTTTTGTCCCCTGCTTCCTGTACTTCACGGATTTTCGATTGGACGAATCCGGCCTTCCTCCCTTGCGCGTTTGTTCCTTCGAAATTTGCGATGTCCATATAGCTGCTTCCCTTCTTTTACACAACAATCTCAACAGAACGGGCTCTCTCTTCGTCGGATGAACGTGTCCCATTAAGAACAACAAAAGCCCAATTGCGGAGAAAGGTAGGTTGGTTCTTTCCCCCATGCGCATGTTCATCGATCATGCGGCCTCATTCCTGGAAGTGGGCAGATTGCAGTGAATAAGAGGGTCCTGTCATGTGCTGTTCACACCCAAATCAACTACCAAACCACTCCGCCACGCAGTGGGTCGGCCGATCAAACTGCGATCCGTCCTGCTTTTACCAATTCTTACGTCCAGCTTGTCCTGCTTGTAGTTGCTCTTTCGTGGCTGTCCCCAAGTCCCAGCCTGCACACATATGCTTCATTCCGCCGCTCTCTCTTTGTGCTTTGCGTTGTCATTTGATCAGTCCGTTGCGTTTCCTCTCCTCCCCTTTGTCCTCCCTTTCCCTCTTCCTTTCTAAGGATTTGATTTAATGGAAGAAAGAGTTTGAACAAGGTCCTACTCTCGCTGTGCCCTCTCGTCGGGCCATGGCTAGAGGACTGCATTTCAAAGAGAGGGCGCGAAAAGGGGTCGCGTGCGCCCCGCCTTCGCTCTTCTGCTCGTCTTCGCGGCTCCGGCGTGGCGTGGGGGGTCGCGGTGTTGTAAAATGGACATGGTGAGCGCTTGGCGGAGGCGCTTTGACTCACTCCGGGCAGTGACGACACCCCGGAGGGGGCCCGTTGGGTCGGTCACGGGGCGAGAAGCACACATGACCGGAACCGACCCCTGGCCGTCTGGCCTGGGTGGGTCAGGACTGGGGGGCAGGGCAGCCGCGAGGGGGGGAATATCGGCCAAGTCGGTATACGGCCCCCATCTGACGGAAAACTCCTTGCAAATTATGTAAAAGTTAACGGAAACAAAAGGAAATAACCAAGGTACCAAGCTTCTCGCGGTGGACAAGTCCTAAAAAAAAAAAAAAAAAACCCCAACATGGCGAGTAACTAAGTAGAGTTTCGACTCTATTTAATTACCTTAAAAAAAAATAATATAACCCCCCAAACCTCTCTCTTTAATAATGTCTTTCTCCTTTAAACATCAAATACCTTTATCATTAATAAAAATTTTAATTATTCTATAATCTTTAAAACTTTACTTAAATTAACAAACTCATAATCTACTATTTTAAAAGTATCCTTTAAAAACAATTCTACTACTTATTTACTTTTAAAACCTTATTTAACTATTATATTGAAATTATTATCTCTTTATTAACATTAAAAATAATTATTAAAACCAAAAAATAAATTTAATATACACCAAAAAATACTTACAATATAAAAAGAAAATAAATAAAATAAAATTAAAAATTAAACATAAAAAATAAAACCTTATATACTAAAACAAACCCTAAAAAATTAACAAAAAAAACTTATAAAAATTTAATAAACTACTTAAACAACACCACCAAAACCCAAATTAATTAAACACACAAAAACAAAAAAAAAAATACAAACAAACAAAAACCAAATACCACCATTATAAAGAAACCCAACTCCCAAAAAAAACAAAATCAAAAAAAAAAAAAAAAACCACAATTAAATAAACCATAACCCTAAAAAAATTCTAAACCTTTAAACAAAAAACAAAAAACCTAAACCAACCAAAAAAAAAAACCCAATACAACTTAAAATTATTATCTTAAAAAAACCGACTAAAATCCCACCACAAAAAAAACAAATTAAAACCAACCTCAAATAAACTAAACCCTTTACCTAATCAACAAACCTCAACTCTTAAAACTATTTACTTACACTTCTCTTTTAAACTATACATAAAAATATTACTTTCTAATAATTCTATAAAACAAAAATATCTCTCTAAACTCCTTATAAAAAACCCATTAAAAAAACTTAACCTCTAAAAATACATTTAAAATACAAAAAACAAAAAACCACAAAAACACCCTTACAATTATTCTATAAAACAAAATTATAATTAACTTATATAATTATACAATTAACCACAAAAATCCAATAAAATTAACATAAAAACTACACCCTACCAAACATAACTTCTATAAACAACCCACCCTTTAAATTCCCATACCCCCCCCCCCCCCCCCCTACCCCTCCCCCCCCTCTTCCTCTTCTTCCTCCCATCCCCTTCCTTCTTTTCTTTTTTTTCTTTTTTTTTCTTCCTTTCTTGTAAGGGCTCGTCTTTCTTCTCCTTTTCATTCTTCCTCTTCTTCTGTCTCCTCCCTCGCCCTCACTTATTTTTGTATACTTTTAATCTACACAATGTGACAGCCTGATGCCGCAGGCACTTATGTTCACTGGCTATGCATCACATGCACACCATCAATGTTGCTGAACCGCTGTCTGTTTTACAAAACTCTTTGTTAGAGGAGCCATGTTGATCGTGTGTCTAGGTCTAGTCCCTCACCCGTGTCCTTATCGGCGTGGTACTGTATTGTAATATTGATCCCCTTACTGGTTTCACCAATTTTTTAATGTTTTTTCCTCTTCCTTTTCTCTTCATCTTCTTTTTTTTTCAGTATTCTGATCCTTAGCCTTAGGGCCTTATGAGTTACAGAGTAAGGCGCCCATACAATAACCATTGTTAATTTCATTTTTGCGTCTCATCACAGCCGCACATCTCACTGACTCCGTCAGTTTTGTCATGTCATGAATGCTGTTTTTTCTTTTTTTGCTTTTTGTTCCTTCTCTTTTTTTTACTTTTCTTTATTTCTTCTTTTTTTCTTCTTCTTTGCTTTTTTTCCTCTCTTCTTCCTTTTTTGTTTCTGTCTGTCTGTGCCGTCAGGGTATGTCAAGTCTGCGTCTGTTCCCCTACTTTACGTTCGTTACGTTTGCTCGGTAGGGAGGTCTTGCAAACAGTCACCGTCTTGAGATCCTAAACACTTTTTTGGTTTGCTCAGTCGTGTCTATTTCAACCTTATCCTATGCAGACTGTGACTTTACGTGCTCCGGCGCTGGTGGTCTGTCACAGAAGGTTATTGTGCATACTTCTTTTTATGTTCATTCTCTCTTCTGTGCGTGTGTGTTTGTGGTGGGTGGTGTTTGCTGTCTGATTCGATTTTTTCTTCTCTGCTGCGTGTTCTTGTGTGGTGTTGTAATTGTGTGTGTGTGCTGTGTAACTGTAGGCATAATGAAGTGCTAGCCGTGCGTGATCGTTCCGGTGTGGTGCGTGTATGCCCGAAAGCAATCACGCACTAACGAATAGAAGGCTGCATCTCACACGCCTCCGAGTGTGGCCTAGAAGGGATGGAGCGGCTACAGTTGTCTTATCACACATCCCAAATACCGACTTCGTATATCCTCATCGTCACTCCCAGTCCCCTTTCAACTTTTCCCTCCCTCCAGCTCTCCGTCTCTCCAATCAACTTCGCCCTCGCTTCTGCCTTTCACCACAGTTTACAGGGTCCCCTACCCTCCTACTTTTTTTTTCTCATAAAGTTACATTGAGGCGCATATCCTTTGTGATGATATTATGTGCTTTGTAAATATTGCTTATGATATGTGTATTTTTCCTCCCTCTCCACTGCCACATCCTGCTTGTCATGGTGTTCTTTTCTTTTCCCGCAACGCGACTCCCGCCCTCTCGACACACACAAACCTGCTCCGCCTCGACCACAACACACACACACACCACCTGCACTACCGCACCACTCATGAGCGCACCGCGCGTGCCGTCGTCCGCACACACACACACACAACACCGTTTCATCCCATCCTCCCACAACTCACGACGCGCTCTCTCGCACAGCACGTTCCCCTGCACGCATACCCGCGCGCCACCACACAACACACCACCCACACACACACACACACAACCAAACCGCACACACACACACACACCACGCAACACACACACACACACGACCACCACACCATCCTCTCTCCCTCCTTCCTCTCCCACTGCCTGTACTATGTTCTGGTGGTACATCAGACTAGCATGTGTTGTTTCAAAGTATTGGGTGTTGGCTTGTCTTTGTTTCTCGTTGTTCTGTTTTATTTTTGTTTTTCGCTTTTCCTTGTCAGCTCGTGCGTTAATGCGTTGTCAACACTACCTGTACTTCCTTTCGCATAACTATATGTTCTGTGCTCCGTACCCTATTTGCCTCTTTGTATGGTTTTGCAGTTGATAAAAGGCAATTACAAAAAAAAAGTACTAGGCGGCTATTCATCACACTTTACCAGCACATATTCTAGTTCAGTTGCCTTTACCAGATTGGCTAATACTCTCAGCGCGACTCTGTTCTGCACAAAGACTGAGGATGTTTGGTGGCACGTTTTTGTTTGATTTGTGCTTTTTTTGCTTGCTTGCGTTTCTTTATCTAAGCCATAGAATTAAGTTTATTCTTCTCCCTCTTTGTAGTATCTATGGGCTTGTAGATAATTCTCGTTCAGTTCGTTCTTTGTAGGCAGACCCAAGACTTATGTGAGTTTTCTGTGTGCTTGCATGCACATGTGATCTGCAGATGTGCGTTTATATCTTTATGTGTTTGTGCATATATGTTGATTCGGTGTGGCTCTCTTTGTGTCTCTATTGTGCGTGTGTGTGTGTGTATTCTCGTACATGATCTCCTCTCTGCCCTCTGCGCTTTCCTTAGCTGGCTTTTTACCTGTATACTACAACAACTTCACCTGTTTGCTCTGCGGTCTCCTCTTTCAATATAATTCATCCTCACCTGTACTGTCTGTGTAATATTGCATCCAGGGGCTGATACAGTATACATACACTGACTGCATAACCCCCAATATTGACCGAGACAGGCATGTGGTGTGGGCTTCTATTGACGCCACAACAGTGACAGCTTCGGTTACCATCTTCTCTCTCAAAAACCATTTGCTCCTTTGCCCTCGGTGGCTTGTCCCTATGGGACAATGCGGTTCGCTCTTCGCTCATATATTTGCTTCCGCTCCGTGTTTTGCCTCTGTTCCTTCTGCTTTGAATGTGTTTGGTACAACAACCAGCTTGATCTCACTGACATATTGAAACACAGTCCCTCCCGCCTTCGGTTTCTTTAACATTGAACGGATTTAACGAGGACGCAAAGTTTTTTATACCAACGTACACCTCCCACTAGCTTCCTAACAGCATACAAAACTAAAATCTCTTCCCCTCTCTCCTTGTTATAATTCTGTGACCAGATTGCAATTCTTCGGATCATCTCGGATCATTTTACACCTCAGTTGGTGTCGGATCAGATTTTATGTCGTCTGGCTAGTCCTTTCCATCACAGCCGCACAAGTCACACCATTTGCCGCTTTGCACAACTCTTCCTGTTCTTTTCTCCAGTCAGAATGTTTATCAGCACATCCGGTCTGACCACTTCCGCATTCTGATTCTCGGTTATCCCACAGCATCATACACCGAAATGACACTGGGGAAGTGATGGGGACTTTGTGGAATCGGCTGATTTGGTACTTGATCATTACATACTACGTAGGGATTCGTAGACCTTCGTGTCCTTGATTCCAAAGGATCGTGGACCACAAGATTGATGCAAAAATCAACAACCCTGATACCCCAACTCCCAAAACCCCTGACTTCCTTTCGGAAAGGCTGTGTGCGACTCCTCAGGTCGACTACTTTGCCTTGTTGCTTACTAAAGAACATACTTGGGATCAAAATGTTGGCTGTTAATGCACATGTACCATACTATTCATTTTTATGGTGTACCATGGAAATCCCATGTTGCTTTGGGATTTTACAGGTAAGTGGTCGTTTAGATGACATATTGGGGTCCTCATCTGCCCATCTCTTGTTTCTGTGACCTTTCTTCACCATCCTGCCACGGTTTGGCTTTCTCAGAGGTTTCCTTCTTCTCCTCCTGCTGTGCCAACATGAATTGATAGGATGGTGTTGATTCTGTGAACAAATGAAGATTACAAAGCCGTGTTCTGTTCTATGTGCCAGGTTGTTCTCAATAAATACAGGTACTGTTGGGTTCCAGATAACAAGCTGTCAGCTTACCCTCACTAAGGCAGCAGCCTGCGCAAGAGAACAACTTCCTCACGACTCTCTCTCGTCGGCTAGCCAGCTCTCGGTCTCTGACGACAACATACACACAGGCACCCCCCTGTTAACTACAAGGCCACCCACCCCTGTTATCACCTCCTCATCATAATCAGGACACCAACACCACTACAACACCATCTCTTGTTATGTCCCCCTCCTACTGCTCAACGAATTACTGCTTTGTTCTCCACAGTTCGACTCAGCCATGGAGTGAGTCGCTATCTCCTCTCCGATCCTCCTCACTCCAGTGCGCCCACCTCTCACGTCCCCTTCGTCTAGAGAGCCTACACCGTAGTTTCTTTTAACTTAACTTTCGCTTTCCATTTCGCCGTCAAAGGCATAGCACGAACTGCGATCTTCCTCTCTCCCGGGATAGTCGGTCTCAGCTGGGCAAGTGCTCAACACCTGAGGTCCACTGTTGGAGCTGGACCTGAATCACCGCTACTTTTCTTCACTTTCTGTTTATTCTCCTTTCCTTTTTAATCATAAGGAGGATTTTTCTCTTCCTATGGGATTCCTATTTTGGTGTGATATTGGGCTGACGGCACACTATGTCACACCTTTTTTTTCTTTTTGTGCTACACTAACGAATATTACCAGCCCTCCCCAGTCCAAAGCCAATTCTCCGAGAACAACCCATGTAGCCCAGGGAATAGTGAAGTCCTCTCCCTTTCATTGACTTCTAACACGACGTGTCGCACAGTCTCGGGCCGCGGCCCATATAGTATCAAAGTAGCCACGACACCTGCCCGTCTGGATGAGATTCACGGGCACAGCCCCCCTGCCTAGTGCCCTAGGTTCGATGACCACAGCACCGTGCCATGAAAATAACATGCCCCGTCCCGGAGTCCTATTCGCGACCTTCATTAACTACCCTGTTGTCTCAATCTGCAAAAAATCCCCAAGCTAATCCACTAACCCAATTAATATCCTGGACTCCAGGCAAATCTGGGCTTACTCTGAAACGAAGAAAAAAAAAAAATGTGACTCCTCGCAAATTTGGACAATTGCAGCCAAACGTTTGATTCGCGGCAGGACAAAAAAAGTCTTGTATCGGCGTATCTTGTCGATCTGTACGCCTTCTTTTCATGTTTGCTGAGCTGTCCGCCTTTTCACTGATCTCGTTCCTCTTGGTCACTTACTATGCGCCGTTGTAAATCGGTGCGAGCTGCTGTTTCACACCTTCCTTTCAGATTTTTTGTCGAAATCTTTTCTTGTTCTTCCTAGTCACTCCTACGAAGCGAAAACTGAATGCGAACTGGAAGAGACAGAATGACTTGTCGTTTGTTTTTTATTTCCCAGTTGGGCCACAGATCACGGCAGCCATTTTGTGCTTTCTAATACTAGGAAGCTTTTCCCGTCTTACCTGTTTTCTCCAGATTTTCGTGCCCATCCTCTCCTCCCTTATTTTGGCAGACATCACCTTCCTCCTCCCCTCTGTGACCTATCATCTTTTGTTCTCTCTAGTCCATTCGCACATCCTTTCTCTTCTGTGTTCCACATGTTCTCGTCCTCTTGTCTTATTCTCTTCCACACCTGTTTGTATCTGACTTATCTTTGCGGCTTCATGTACACCCTCACCTTTGCCCCTCTCCCCTCTCTTTGGTTGTAATCTTCCATCTCAATCGCCTTTTTTGCTTGGGGTTCTGTGTGCTCCTCCCATTCAACCTCTTCTTTGCTCTAAACTCTTTTTGTCCCCTGTTTTGTCGCCACACCTTGTTTCCTGTCTTGCATTTTCTTTCTGGTCTTCTTCTCCGTGTCGTACACACCGTCTTCTGTCCTCTTTTACACACCTCTTCGTTCTCGTCTCCTACGTCCTCCCGAATTCACCGCAGTCTCTGGCTCTCTCACAATATTTTTCCATCTTCCTGTTCTTGCTCCTGTGGGCTTATCACCCCCTTTTAACTATCTCTGTTGTACCTACTTTTTTTTGTCTCTGTGTCACCCATGTCTCTTTCTTCCCTCTTTTCATCGCCGTCTTTTTCCCTTGGGTCGTCTGCCTGCGCTCTTCTGTGCGTCCTGCTTCCCGCCTTTTTGTTGTCGTCTTGTTACCATGCGGATCGGCGGGGGGGCCGTTCTGGGTTTCCGCTGTCTCTGCCCGTCCTTAATTGCTTTTGCCTGTCTCACAGTCACCTCTTGTTTTCTTGTTTTATACAGTTAACACACCTATTCTTGTCTCTATCTGGTACATCTCTTTCCTTCCGCTTTCTCCCCCGTTTACTCATTTCTGTTCTACCTAAACCTATTGTCTTTTTTTTTCTCTCCTCCTCATCCTCTTCTCTGCTGTCTGGCTGCGCCCAAGAATGCATTCTTTGTTTACTTACTATCGTATCTTCCTTTGCCGCACAATCCTGGTTTCTTTAATCTGTTACAAATCATTGGCGTTACATTGTTTGTTTGTTCTCTACACCTTTTGTACTTCGTTTTTTTTTCTGGTCGTCCTGAGATTCACACTTCTTTCTCTCCTTTCATCTTTTCTAACTTTACACATTTACAGGTGGGGGAGATGTCGATTGAGGGGGGTGGGGGGATCCGTGCATTAGCAGTAATTCCTGACCCTTTGACATTGTTGATGGCCCCGTTTCTGGGTGACAACAGAATCATCCCTAGTACTTTTTATTTATTAAGCCACCTGAAATATTTATGCTCTGTTCCTCACGCTAATCCTTACAACAACATCAACCAACTCTTGATCCCCACAAGACGTAACACTCCAGATACCACACCCATACAACTCGAAAGCTGCAACATGTCTCTCGCTGCTACGACACTGACACTCCGCCTACTCAGCTATGTACCAGCACCACGGCACACAGAACATAAAAGGAATCCCCCCAAAAGGATGGAGCAAGAATGACCCCTGGGTGCTTTGTCTTGTTTATTTTTTACCAACAACTGTTTCCCTGCCCTTCCTCATCTTCTTTATGTCGTATTTACTTCTGTCTCCATTATCACCTTTTATCTACAGACCCTCAGCATTGAATCATCACACAGTGGTTGGAGGATTCTTGAAGTCATCAGTCGAACTAACCTTCCACGACGTGTGTTTCTATTCCCATTGATCTCATCGTAGCTCCCCCTGACTTTGTTCACTCTCGGTCTGAATCTTCATGCTACTTGCTCGTCATAGTTAAATCGCAATTGCCTCTAGCGCACGAGTACCTAGAATACCTGTTGTACCCCTCTCTCGTCCATTATCCACACACTGGTTCAACTTTAGCCATGCAACTGTGGCACATGCTTTTAGGTTTTTGACGTGTGTACAGTTTATAAAATGCCCTGTACATTGTGCATGTAACACCATTAACACACAATCTTACACAATACAAATGCACTTCCAATACACACCACACTCCACACCACCGTCACACAACACACACCAATATCCCCCCCCAACGCACAACCACATCCACACACCACACACCACACACTAGACCACACACAGCACCACACACACCACACTACACCCACACACACACCCCAACTGATCCACCTACGACTTACACCACCAACACACACACACACACCACCACACACACCCACACACTCACCCCTCCCAATACACCCACCCCACTCCACCCATCTACTACCACCCATCACTCCACACACTCACACCTGTCGACCTCCTCGTCCCTCGTTCCAGCATCCACATTTCTGTAGTCTGTGGACCTATCTCGTCTCGTATCTAACTGATTTCACCACCAAAAATTCTGTTTTTCTACAACCCACCACAGGACAGCTCAAAATTTCGCGGTTTCAATCCTGCGCACATGCACCTCGGATTTTTTTAGTTAAGCGTGCCATAATGCGGACCATCTCTTCAGGCAACAGCAAGTGCCAGTAATACACCATGACATAAACACGTTAACCTGTTCAGTCATCTTGATGTCAGTGATCACAAACATTGTTTTGAGACAGCTGGATCCTGGTTCGACTACCATCAGTTAAAGTTTATCTTGTTTCTTATGTGATATTTTATACACATTGTATTTCTGCACATCTGTTTATTCATGCCTTAAACCACTTGTCAAACAGAACTACAGAGAAACTCCAGTTGACGGATTTTTTAGTTTTTATATTTAGCTCATCTCCATCTCCGCTCACAAAAAAATGGGACTCGTACTGCGAATCTTCTAATTACCACCTATCTCCTCTGTCCACTGCGTCTTTTTTGCCGGACTTGCCACTTTGACCGTCTGGAAAGGAATAGAAAATGTTTTGCTAAAATGTGTACAAAACTGAAAATGGGTGTTTCGAGTCCCTCATGTTGTCTTAGTAAATGTTTATATTCCTCTATATCGTAATCTCTCACCCCCCTGCATCACACATATGATGGTTCATGGTGTCTAGTGTTTTGTTGTTCGTGCCTTTTTCAGCCATACTGTAATCTCTCACACTTTGGGTGCCGCGCTTGTGGAGTTAACTTGTCACTCTCAGTTCCAACCCCAAACAAACAACCGTCTACATAGGTAGGTTCAGACCTTTTTTTTTTTTCTTCCTCCCCTTTTTTTGTCCCAAAATCCACGGAGACCTTCCATACTTATGATGTATAGAATTTCCCAATGTGGATAGGAAAGGCCTGCATATATCCAGAAGGCTACAGGCTATACTCGCACTTTGGTGAGACAGTGGGTAAGAGATTATCTCTCAGATGAAATGTCCTGACCTACGTTCTCTTTCCAAAATTTGTTTTAGAAATCCGCCTTTGATTGCTACTTTTTTTTTTTCTCTTTCTTTTTTTTTTTTTGCTTCTCTTCTCTTTCCTATTTGCTGTTTTGTTGTATCTATTCACAAAAAAATGAATGCCAGAAAAGAAAAAGAATTGAGAACGCCATGATTCTCTCTCGTCACGTCTCGTCCCTCCCCCCACTTCCTCCGCCTCCACTCTCTGGGTTGCCCCAGCAGGCAGATCCTTGAATAGCTCTGTTCTCTACAAGTACGACTTCTCTAAGACGGAGTAACTACTGAGACACACTGGAACACTGCAGCATGCCTAAAAAAAAAATATCAGCATTCTGCTGTGTATTGTTGTGAGAGTAATGCTGTTTAAACAGCATGGATAGATGGAAACAGCAACCGTACTAACACAGTTTAGTCCTCCCCACTCGTTTTTATCACTTCGGCGACTATATACATTTATTCTCCGTTTTACCCAGTGAAAAGCTCTTTAGTCTTCCTCCCTCCTGAGTATAGAGCAGCTTGCGTACTGCGATCATACTTCCCCTCCCTTCCCCTCCTTTCCTCATCTCCCCAACGCATACGTCCCCCCATTCACTTGCTCTGCCTCACTTTCAGTGCACTCTGCTTCACCTTTGTTGAAACAGTGTGTGGAGACAAGGTCCCGTCCCTCCTCTCTGCCTCCTTCTCTCCTTCCCCTCTCTTTCCTGAGTCTCCTCCCCTCTCGCCCAAACCATTCTCTCCTTCGAATCTTCACTCACTGGCCCCTTTTTCTCCTTACTGAAAAGTCCTGTGCTTTTTCTTTTTCTTTTTTTTTTTTGTTCTGTTTTGGTTTTGCTCTTGTTGTCTTTTTATCTATAGATCCTGAAAGCTTCAGCCTCCATAACACTTTTCCTCTGTCTTTTTTTTTCCTTCCGCACTTGGATCACAGTTTCAACGGTGAAGTCTCATTTTTCCTCGGGCTCAGCATGGTGCCCTCATCTCCCTCTCTCTCGCTCGCGCATTTAAATTTTGGCATGTGATACTAAATAGCAAGACGAGGATAGAAAAAAGGATGCATTGGAATAAAGTCTTTGAAGGTCTGTGTATCTTACTGTCGCCAGCCGTTTAGACCTACGTTCTTAATAATTATGTTTGCAGTTGGTCACTGACTAGTTTTCTTGTGTAATAGTCGTGTCGTTGGTCTTGGTGAGCCCCACGTTTCTCGAGTAAGTCGGCTGCTTGCTTTTAGTCATACCAGACAACACCTCTTCTTTATAATAGACGGTTGTCAGTATGAGGATTTTGTTTTCACTTTACTTTCTCTTGCTCTGTCTCTGCCTCCCTGTCATCCTCTGACTCTTCTTCTCCTCTCTGTCCTCCCCTCTCCGTTCGCCTCTCTCTCTCTGTCGCCTTGCTCTCTCCCCGCTTGGTCCCCACCCTCTCCTTCCTCTCTCTCTTTCTCTCTTCCTTCCCTCTTCTCCTCCTTCTCCTCCTCTCTGGCTCTCCTTCGTTTCCTCTTCCACCATTCTTCTTTTTTCTACAGTTCTTTTTTGTTGGGGGGGGGGGTTCGGGGGGGGGGTAGTCAAGTTGTGAGGGTGGAGAGGTTCTTTGCGATTGGATTGGAGGGTAGGGATACTTTTTTCAACAATCATCGAGTGCCACGTGTCCTGAACACAAAGTGTTGTTGCTTGTTGTGCTTCTCTCGCTTCTCGTGCGCACTGCGCTCCATTCCCAAATCCATTGTCTGTTCAAATTATTTCTGAACTCGTTGGCTTTGTTAATGCATTGAAATCGATCATCCGCTTCTTCTCCTTCCTCTTTCTCCTTTGCTGACACCCTTGGTCTATACGTCAGTCCGGCCCTTGATATGTACTAGTGTCTTTTCCCTTTCCCTCAGGCTCTTGTAGCACTGCCGTAGAGTGGGGCATTGCGAAAGTCTATGAAGACCTTTCCAAATAAGAACGATGTTTCCGTTTGACTTTTTCTTTTCTTTCCATATAATCTTAATTTTGTGCTCTAATTTATTACAGTTGCTTCCTCAATTCAAGACTCTTTTCGCACAATGTAAATTGTTAGTTTGAGGCGTTCGGGGTTTTTTCGCTTTCTTTTTTTTTACATTCTTTTTTGTTTTTTTTTTTTTTTCTTTTCCTCCCCCGCCCCCCTCCTTACCATTCTTATTATAATAGTCCTTAATTCCCCTGGTCTACCAAGTAGATTTATTTTTTTTCCCATTAAGGGACCCCCCCTGCCTGTAAAGACCCATTTTCAAAGATTTTTTGAAGCTGTTATTGACAGTTTTGTTTTGTCTTTGTTTTGTGTGTCTTGTTTTGGGGTTGTTTTTCCTTTTGTTTTGTTGTTGTTGGTCTGTGTGTTCCCGTGTTTATTAGGCTAGCACATCAGCCTCCACAGTCGTATTAAGTATTGGTAAGGCACAAGATGTTTACTAAGGGTGTGGAATTCAGGTTCTGAGATGCCTTCGTCTGTGATCTCAAAATTACTCTTTTCGTTAAAAATCTTTGCGTGTTGACGAATGTTTGGGTGCTATTGCATGAGAGTACATGCTCCATTTCCCGTCGTGGCGTGCTTCCTAGTTGGTCAAGAGATCAGTGGGGAGAGAGAATTCCCGTGCAGGGCTTCGTGTACTATCCATTTTTTCCTTCCTTTTTTTTCTTTTTTTTTCTTTCCAGGTCCTCTTGGCGATAAGGCCGCTACTCAGGTTAACTGTTTATTTCTTAAAACACCTTTGAACAACCTGAAAAAATGAACATGGAAATCGAATTATAATACAAACGTAACAGGTTGTGCCTGATATTCCTGTCACCAACCATTTCCAGTAGCAGTGCCAGCTGTTCTTTATGCTCTAACATAGCCTCTCTCTACTCCACTCGCCAGATTCATCGCTTTGTGAAATCATGGCAACGCTTTTACCATCGAAGGTGAACAGTATGTGTTGACTCCAGTGATACCAGCTGTATCTGATAACCTTGGAACTTTGTAACATTCTCAGACAAAAACATCATCAACAACAAAAAGTTTTGCGGCCCCTACAGTTGCATTGAATACTGTCTCAAGAGACTTCCCCTTGCCGAGCCTTATTATCATTCTCATCCTACTGCAACTCTTCCTCTATCTCACAGGTCTGTATCACATCCCTCCACCCTACTACACCAACTGTTTTATCCTCACGGGCCTGCTTTATCATCATTCTCTCACCTCTACCCACTGTTTATCTCACAGTAGGTTAATCATCTTCTCTCACCTACGACCACCTGTTTACTTCTCACAGTCCCCGGTTATCAGCATTTCTCACCCTCCCTACTACCAACTGTTACTCACACAGTAGGTTAATCATCCTCATCCTCCGACCTACCCTACCCCCACTGTTTAATATCTCACTAGTCGTTTCTATCATCATCCTCACCTCTACTACCACTGTTTACTTACAACTTTTTATTCATCTCTTGTCTGTCATCATCATCCCTCACCTACTACCCACACTGTTTATCTCCAGTCTGTTTTATTCACTCATTTCCCTCCTGCCCCCCCAACTACCAACCTCTGTAGTTCACAGCTATTTTATCATCATCCTCACCTACTACCAACGTGTTTATCTCACAGTCTGTTCTCATCATCCCACCAACTACCCTAACTCTGTATTTCACCAGTATGTTATCGTCAGCATCCCGCTCACCTACTCACCCTACCTGTTTGCATCTCAACAGTTCTGTTCTATCATCTGCTCTACCCTTTCCCAACCTTCTCCTAACCCCTCTCTTTATCTCACAGTTCTGTTATCCTCAAATGTTAATCATCATCCCACCTACTCCAAACCAACTCTGTTTATATCCTCACAGTTAATGTTATCCATCATCCTCACCTACATACCACCTGTTTTCTATTTATTTTTATCATCCATATAATTTTTATATATATATATAATCTCTCTCCCAGTCTGTCTCACGTCTGGTTATCATCCATTCCCCTCACCTACTACTCTACTGTTAATTCTCCCTCACGTCTGTTACTCTCATCATTCCTCACCCTACTACTTACTGTTATATCCTCTACTCTTCAACGTGTCTTCGTTATCCTCATCAGCCCTCACCCTACTACCAATGTTTATCTCTCACAGTCTGTTATCATCTCCTTCCCCTCACCTTACTTATCATCCTGTTCTATCTCACAGTCTGTTACTCCTCCACCTCACATCTACCCATCTTCACCACTGTTTATTCTCACAGTCTGTTTATCATTCACCCTCTACCTACTAAAACCCAAACTGTTTTATCTTCCACCGTCCTGTTATCATCATCTCTCACCTACTCCGCCAACTCTTTATATCTCTCACCCTTCTGTCATCATCCATTCTCACCTACGCCAACCTTATCTCGCTCTGTCTTCATTCATTCTCACTGCCTGTCACTCTATCCTCACATTTCTGTTTATCAATCCCATTTCCCTACCACACTACCACACGCCTATTATTTCACATCGGTTGGTCTCTCATTCTCCACCTATACTTACTGTTTGCTAATCTCATCACAGTCTGTTTATCATTGTTCTCAACCTACTGCTCTTCTGCCAACTCCTCTACTCTCAAGTTCTTCTATCATCATTTCGTCCACACTCCTTGCCTGTTCTCTGCCTTCAGCTTCTTCTCACAGTAGCTGTTTATCTCATTTCTCACGCTACTGCTCAATTTCTGTCACGTCAGGAGGAACGCAGATGAAACAGTTGTCCCTGGTTATGTCGGAGTCCCTTTTCCTATCATTTCAACTTCTTGTTTCTTGGTCTTACTTCTTTTTTAATTCCCCCCTTTCGAATCCTTTCTCGAATCATTTTGTAACCACGGAGTGTCGCTCAAATCCTTAAGAAGCCCTTGAAAGGGAGATCTTTTCTTCCTTAACTTGCTTGTAGTATGACAGCAAACTCATATTAACAATCAACAGTGTTTCCGCTTTTCTCCATCTCCAGTGTTTTCTCTCCACAGACGTCATCCTTGTGTTGAGAGTTCTTTCACATATTTTGTGATATAGATCCATTCATTTTCTTTTTTCCCGTAACATCGCTAAGAGTGAAGTACTTGTTTGCAGATTTTTTTCCTCCAAGTAGACAAAGGCACTCAACAGTCCATCCAGGACAACCTGGTGCCTTGGACTCCTCCTGGGCCATATCTGTGATCAAAGACCACATGTGCTTGTCTGTAAAGACCCATATGGAGGCCGCCCCAAAGGCTAGCCTTGCCCCCTCCGGCCCTCTCTCTCAGCCAGTTTGGTGCTTTCACATGTCCACTAGGGCTCTCTCCCCCTCGTCCTCTGACGCTCAGTCTTTCCAGAGGCTAATGCACCCGGCTCATTTTTTCCCCTTTCTTGACAGTCTCACCGTTGTCACTTGCCTTTTCACTTCATAGTTTTTGTTTTTCTCCTGTTATAGAATGTACGGGAAATCCTCAAAGTGTTTTTCTTTTGTTTATATGCCATCAAACAGAGTTATTTAATTGCGGAGCACTGTGTCCTTTATTCTGTTTTATTTTCTGTGTCTTGGTATTGATAACGAATTCTTCTGCAAGTTTAATTCACACCATCATCCTCAAATTTTATGTAGACTCGATCTAGTACGGAGGTCAGTTTTTGCTGTCCTCGTCTTGTGTTGGATGTATTCTCCTTTGCTTCTAAAGAAGCCTGACCACCCCAATCGGGGTTGACTCATCCAACCTGCCTTTTTTTTCCTTCCAACAATCTAGATTGATCCAACTGACAGCTCTTTTTTCAAGCATCTAATACACTGCCATTTAAGCAAAACTGTAGAACGCACCGATTCTTGTCAGTTCTCCTCCCCCTGTTTTTTGAGCTCTTTTATTACCAGTTTCAGGGCCCTGCTGAAACTTTAATTCCAAAAAACGTTCATCTATTAATGGACAGTTCCTCGATCAGTCTCTCACCGTTACTTATTATCATACTTCTCTTATGACTAGAAAAAAACCAATCAAATAACAAAAATTGGTGTCCCCTTGGTGTTGATTCTTCTGAAGCTTTTTTTTTAAACTTTTGCTTCAGCAGATTCTGCGTCCGAGCTGTCCTGTATCTCGGGAACGAATGTAAGAGTGTAGGAACATCCATGCAGATAGGTGGGATTTGTAATCATCTGGCATTGAGTAGGGCCAGGTATGGGTCTATATGTAACTTGGAGATTCTTCAAACAGCTGGAAAAACATTGAATTCGGATGCTTGGATTTTTACTATCCTACTCTGCTCAAATCTAATTCTCCCTGCTCAGTCACAAATCAAACATGACTCACGACAGGAAGGTTAACATGGCGCCTCGCTATTTAAATCATCGCCTTGACCCAGTTCTGCAGACGGAACCATTTTGGCTGCGTCAGCGAATGGGCAGTCGACAAACTTGTCTCACCAGATTTGTAAATAATTTTGCTCATTCGTCTCATGGGCGAATCCTTTCAGAGGAGCTTGCGTTAGCTGCAGTATGACAAAGTATGAGAGGGTCCCATACAAACGTGCATTAACGTTGACTCCTTCCCCATTTACGGTTTCATACAGTTTTAAAACTTCTTTCTTGTGTCATCGCATTTCACCCGTTTTGTACTAATTCATATCAACATGTAACACTACCCTCCTTGTAAATGACTACCACCGATCCACTTCACAGATACATATCATGGGTAGTGGTCTTCCGCCCGTCCTTTGCCATAGACACTTCGTCCCACTGCCAGGCCAAGCTAAAGAAAAACAGTAGCCCTGTTCCACAGTCAACATTGGCTTACAGGGTACCGGATTGTCACTGGGGTGTTTATCAGGGAGCGACAATGGCAAGACAGTTCTTTGCAGTCTGGCTGTACAACATGCGTATGCATGGTGTGGGGTTCACCCCCCGCCCCGTTCCGTGCACAGCAGGCGAAGCTTTTCTCATCAGAACATTCAACCCTTCTCAATCCCTTTCCCCAGCCTATACTCTGCTTTAGCGAAAAGGTTCCCGCAGTCCTGGCTGTTACTTCCATTTTTTTTTTGTTTTCCTTTTGTCTTTTCCCCTTTCACAGTTTTAGTTTCATTCTGCAGGGGGGTTCTGAGCAGCCGTTCGTGCTTTTTGGTCCCACTGTCTCAATCATCTTTGTGCTTCTTCGAGTTTTAATTATTTCCTCAGCTTCTGTTTTTTCTTTTTTGGTTTTTTTCTCTCCTCTGTAGTTCGAATAACTGGGCATTACCTTTCTAAGCTTTAGATTTCTAATCTATAATAATTTTTCTAATCATTTTTTCCTCTGTAGTTGAATGTATGGCAGATCCATTGTCTTTTTCTGTTTTCAAATTATGTGGGTTGTGTTGGGCAGCAATCTCCATTCTTGGCGGTGCGATCAGGGGTTGAGTGCTCTCCTCTCCGCTCTCTCCCGCTCCTCTCGTTCTTCTCTTCTCCCTCCCTCCCGATCCATCCTCTCCCTATCTCTTCTCGTCTCTCCTCCTCCTCCCTCTCTCCCCCGGCTCTCTTTATCACTCTCACTCATCGCCCGCCCTTCCTCTTCCCGCTCTTCCTCCCCTCTCCGCTCTCCCTCCCTCTCGTTCTCCACCCCCCCTCCCCACACCTCTTCACCCTCTCTTCTATCTCCATCCTCTCTCCGTCCTCTCTCTCTCTCTCGGCTCTCACTCTCTCCTCTCCCTCTCCCCTATCGCTCTCTCTCCTCTCTCCCGTCCTTCTCCCGCCCTCCTCTCTCTCTTCCTTCTCCCTCCTCTCCCGTCCCCTTCTCTCCCGTTCCTCTCTCTCCTCTCTCTCGTGTTTATATTCGTTTAATTATCTTTACATTCCAAAAGTTCCTCATCTCCATTCTCCAGTGCATTCAACATGTCATAACCATTAATTTTCTTCTTCTCTTTTTTTTTTTGTTGTTTTTTTTTTCTTTATTCTTTTTCTTTCTTCTTTTTTTTTTTTATTTCTGCCCAGAGGTTTTCCTTAATCTCATTTCTTTCTCTGTGGAGCCTTTTTGTGTTCTGTGTTCTGTTTTTTTTTAAAATAAACCTTAGTTTTTCGATCATAATGATAATAATTCATGATAAAGAAATCAAACATACAGTCAAGAACCGATTCTGGTTATGCGGTGTGTTCTGGTTATTTGTGCTGCTTGGTTTTCGTATGAGATGTTTTCCCTTCTTCCTCTTCGGCTTTTTTTTTCTTTTTCTTCTTTGATACTCTACACTCGGTAAACCTTTCCCAACAACATTCCTCTCGGCATCCTATGCCACTGTACATTTCGTGAAACAAAACTCCCTTCACTTCGAACTACTGTCGGTGGTGAGACTCATCATTCGTTCGCCAGAATTCGCCTGATTCCCAGAGTTTCCCCACCTGTCGTGTACCCCCCAACCCTGAGAATGCTCACAGGAGCCCTGTGAGTGATTGGATGCCTGCCCCCTCCGACACCCTCAACCTCCTTCCATCTAGCACCCTTGGTCTCTCCTTTCGTCTGGTCGTCACGTCGTCCCACCACAGAGTTCCCTCGTCTCCATCCACACTTACAATTACAAGCAAGTCAAAAAGCGTCTGAAGTTGAGGCACTTCTCTTCTTTACTGAATGGTCGCCTTTCCGGATCATCTTCCATATAATGAATTCTTCGCCAGTGATGCGGAGAGATGGAGACGGACCATTATGTTTAACGGCGTTTGAAGGGGGCAAAAAACTCAATACACATCCAGTTGGACTTCTTTCTATTAATGCTTCTGATGTTTTAAGGACAAACTCCAATAAATTTCATCCGACTGCGTTGTTAGGGTTTCTCGGTTCTTACAGTGTAATTATCTGTATTTATTATAATATTGGCTGATTTGAAAAAGTTATAGCATCTGCAATAGTTGAGCGGAGCAACATGGTAGAACCTGAGAAGTTCATTTCTGTTAATACTAGGTTGTCCAATTTTAACGGTTTCTCAAGTCGATTGATAGACTCTCTGTGTGTGCATGCACTCTCCGGGTGCAATGTGCTCACACTCTTCGCACGCGTTCTCGCCAAGCATATGTATTCTTGTATGTGTTTGCTACTCTTGTCCGCATGTGTAACTTCCATCGTGCTCGTCACTTGGGGTGTGTCGTGTGTGTGCTGCCTGCTGTGTGTGTGTTGCTGTGTGCTTTGTGTGTGAGTGAGTTAGGTGACGATCGAGTATAGTTAACACATCTTTTCTATTTCGTTATACCCATTTAATACTTCACCTTGTTTGTTTTCCGTCATAGCCTGTGTTGTGCTGGTTCAGCTCTGGTCCGATGAAGATACACGCGACACTGCCGTTACCTCTCTCGTCCAATCATTGTTGCGAATGACCATATGCTGAATCGACTGCGATTGCAGAAAAACTCCCAAGTAGGTCCTTTAATTGGAGAATCTAATACCTGCATTGAATCCACACTCTTCGTTGGGTGTGCGTTTGTGTGTGCTTGTGCGGTGTGAGATCGTCACGAGAGAGAATAGTCCTTTGCATTTTGTAGAAAATGTACAGTGTAGCAAATGCAGAATGATAATGTGTTAAACTTTAACAAAAACAAAAAAGAAAAATAGAACATGCGTCTATCTTCTTTCATGGTTATTTCTCTTGTATGCGACGTCACGCAGTACATGTCAAGTTTGTTAATTCAATTTTCTTTGAAATGCAAACTGAGCAGAACTGTTTTTGACTGAGAGAGAAACTAGGTGAGTCATCATCACTACACTTTAACAAATAGCCTTGAGGTTGACGAGGAAAGCCCATCCCTCTCTCTGCATGTCTCCTGTTCTCCTCCTCTCTTCTGTCCTCCCTGTCCCTCTATCCTGCCTTTTTCGTGGCTCCCATCTCCTGTCCTCCTGTCGCTCCTATCTTCTTCTCTTTCTGTGTTCCCCTCCTCTTCATACCACAAGATACCACATAAGGCACCTACTCTCATACACACATCTCTCTCACATTCGATGCAACGATCCGTATAGCATTTACGCATTTCTCTGAGTAAAAAATAAACGCAAGCAACCAATAGCGTGCGTGCGTGGCGTTCGCTTTCTTTGATTTCTGAACCCTTGAAAGAGGCACAGAAAGGCACCAGCTCATTCGTTGCACTCAGTGACAGATACGTTATGACAGGGGAACCCTCAACCTGGTCCAGCATTTTACTCTATAGTCAGCACCTAACCCGCCCACTTTCTCTTCGTCTCTTTCGTCCTCCTTTCCCCCCTACAACCCCCCTGTTTGCCCCTTTCTTGCCCACCGCCGGTTTTCCTCTCCCCCACTCTCCTTAAGGGAGTGAAAGTTTACTGTAGTTGAACTGAAACATAGTTCAATGAGGCCAGCTAGTTTGGCTGCGTTCTAGGATAAACGGAACTCTTAATTTCTTTTTTGTCTTTTCAAATGTTGTTTCAAGCGCTTGTCAAAACAATTCATTCATAATAATATCTTCTATCTAGTTACTCATAGATCTTCTAAATCATAGTCTTAGTATGCCCTATGTTATGTGTGTGGACTGTGCATGTATGATGGTGCTGGTGAACATGTGAGCAGCCAACATTATACAGGCAGATGCTCATCATTTCATCCGGAAGTGTGTTCCATGTGCTCGTTCTCTGCTATGCCTTGGGCTCTCTCCTACTCCTTCCCCCCCCACACCTACCCCCAAGGGTGTCCATACTCACTGGCTCTTTGAAACCTCCTTTCCTGTCTCTCTTACTCAGGCCCTTACTCTATTTCCTCGCTAGCAAGCATCTCCAGCTGGCAAATCAGGGCCGCAAAGATGTGATGATGGGGTTAGTGACAATAATGATGAATTGACGATGACTTTCATGGACATGATCATTCACATGCATTATGTGGTGTCTAGCGGGGAGTGGAAGATTTTCACGGGCAACGAGCTGGGAGCGTTGCTGGGTTACTGGTGCTGGCACTCCTTCAGGGAGCAGAACCCCGGACTTTACCAGGTACAGGGCTGTGATACAGGGAAGCTGTTGTGCTTGTCATGCGCCTCTCCCTTTCTCTAAGAAGACCAGCGATGTCTGTGACCATTATGTCCCTGTCTTTTTGGGTTCCTCAACTTGTGTCTGTCTGCTTTCTCTATCAATTTGGTTGTTGTTTTTTTTGGGGGGGTTGTCTTTTCTTCTGTGTCTGCCAGTGATAATGCTCCCATGTCACTATTCTGGTTGGTCTCTGTTGTTGTTGTTGTTTTTTCATGGTCTCTCTCTGTGTGTCTGTCTGTGTGTGTCCTTCCTGTGTGTTTGAGTGTCTGCCTTTGTCTGTCTGTCCCCCGTACCCCACCTTTCTCAATTTCTCTCTTTTTGGCTCTCTCTCTCTCTCTCTCTCTATCTCTCTCTCTCTCTCTCTCCATCTCTTTGTCTATCGTGTTTTTTTCTTCTGTCTCTCTCACCTTCCCAGTCCCTTCTTTTGCCTTTCGCTGACTTTCTCTCTCTCTCTCTCTCTCTCTCTCTCTCTCTCTCTCTCTGTGTTCATATTACCATATGTCTCATTGTAGAACAAAGCCATGCTTGTTTTGTCAGCTGCGTCATGCTTGCGATCACATACCTTCGGTTATCGCTGTCCTTTTCATATTAGAATATTAAAGAATGTGTAGTGAGAACATTAATTACCAACATTTTGGTTGCTGTATCAACCACCAAAAATCCTTTAAAACCTGGGATTTGAATGGAGTGGGGTCTGCGTTGAGAGGTTGCATTACATGTAGACAGAAAGTTTTACACAGAATGAGAGGTTTGGTGTGTTCATAGGTCTTAATTGGGATCCTGAATCCGGAAATCTGACACACTGAAAAAGAGTAAGTGGCAAGGGTGCATGATTGAACAAAATTTGATCGGGTCGTTGATGGCACGTGATGCAAGGGTGGATGATAAACATAATGGGTTACATGTAACTTGATGGGTGCAACAGTGGGATTTGGCATTAATTATCACAGAAAATTAGATGTTCGTGAGAGACAGTTAAATCTACACGATTTGCACAGATGTCTGGTAAAGAGGCTTTTTGCAGTGGTTTTGGAAGTTGTACGAGAAAGATTCAAGCTTGGTTATGAACTTTCTCCATTTGGGTTTTAGAAGAACAAAAACTTTACAAAGGTTGCCAACGCTGAAAACTTTTGAGGCCAAGTAGACCTGGTCATGAGCCTGAATGCAATGAAATTAGGCACCTACAGGTGGAAGGGTTAGTGCTTGATAGGATTTTCATGGTGGGTATGCTTGCTGAATTTCTGTCGGTGTGGTATTTGTGAATCATCAACAGGAAAAATTGATTTTTGGTCTGTTCCAGATGTGATATTTACGTTAATTGTTGTAAAACAATATGAATGATGTACAGAATAAATTTTTTTATTTGTTTGTTGTTTTCTAAACAAGGAAAAAGAAATGGATGTGTGTTAAGGGTCTAGCCATGGGGGTAAAATGAAAAATGAATGGAAAGCAAACCCAGTGTGAAAAAGAAATTTGGGTTTCAGGATCCAACGTGTTTCGTAGTGTTGGAGTTAAGTATGTTTGGGTAGGGTGGTCCGGTTAGCGGTTAGCAACAGAGTCCTCACACGAATGTGGTAAAGAAGCATGAAACACCAAATGGTATCCTTCCTTGCCATGTATCTGTGGATGAGGGGAGCACATGCAAGGTCAGCATGTCCTCTTAAATCCTACAAACATAAAAACATTGGTGTGAACCTTTGGTATATCAGTTAAGGTAGGGACCACACATTTAACAGCAGCTGGGTTTGTTTAATCCCTTTCAAACATAATATTGTTTGAACTGGACAAATGTAGATCATGTATAAAGCGGGGACACAATATTTAGGTTAGCTTGGAGGTATTGATCTGCCCTTAAATCCCTTCAAACATTTGGACAGTGTGAAATTAACATGTATTATGCATGCCAGTGGGGGGAAACACACATTTAACTTAGCATGGTTTCTGTTTAAATCTTTTTTCAAACTGGTGATACTCGTGACAACGAACATTCGTATTTAAATGGATAGATCCATGTAAAATGGGGTTAACACACATTTAATCAGCCACAAGGTATCTGTTGGAATCCTTCAAGGGGGTGGGGAAAAAACTACTGAAATACAGGTATCATTAAAGATGGGATACACTTGTGGCACAGCATAGTAGGTCGGCTCAGGTGGAATAGGAAAACGCTCATGGGGGAACCAGTGAAGTTTTATTGGAAAAACGTTTTAGCCAGTATTAGGTTCTTGGCATTTGTCACACTAAGAGGGGGGGTGAATTAACGGTTTTCTTAAAAACCGTTCGGTGGGTGGAGGAAAGTAGTGGGACATTTCCAACAAGTTGTAAGGGATCATGTATCCGTTGTCATAGGGCCCTAATGTTGGAAACATATTGAATGGGGTCTGTTTTGGAAACTGGTCCGTGGGTTTTGTATGGCATAATGATAAAAAATGGTTAATTGGTTTTTTTTTATTGAACTTCCTTTCTCCTTGCCAAGTTTGCTGCTGGTTGGTGAGGGCCATGGGGACCTTCTGACACTAATGCACCAAAAACCAGCCCTTGAAGATAAGCCAGAAAAAGATTTTTGCCTGGGAAAGAGATTTCAAAATGATACGGCTGGGCATTTGAGACAATTGATTAAAAGGAAAAAGAAACTTTTGTTTGTGTCTTAACAATTTTGAGGGGAGCAGACTTAAATCTAAAATGATGCATTTATGGCAGCACCAAACACGTGTTGTCAGTATGCTTGCTATATTAAGTCCAACGGGTTGTTTACTGCAGCATGTGTTTTTGGACAAGGCAGTGTCCACATGGGGACAGGTGTGAGTGAGGGGGGACTGATGAGGTGGACTCCCCTCAAAGGGACCATCCCAGTGTGTGAATGGGTTATGTCAGCTGTGGTAAACATGGGTGGGTGACCTGTGCAGGGACTAGCGATTGTGTACATTGTTGGGCCAGCACCGTGTTTCTTCCAAACAATTAATTGCAAGACCAGGGCGGTCATGGGAGGGCTTCAAGTTTGAGGTCAGTGCTTTGCTGCTGGAAAGAAACGGAACCAAGCGCCACTTGGCACACACACCACACACCACCAAAACAAACACATGTGCGCAACGCACATTGCCAGACACACACACACAACACCACACCCAACACCCACAAACACCACCCACCCACCACCACACCCACACCACACCACATCACACACACATACACACCACACACACACCCACACACACCACACACACACACACACCACCACACCACACACGGCTCACTGCTGGGACAAACCACCCACTCAAAAGGGGCGCATGGAAATTTCGGCAAGCAGATCGGGGTTAGTAGGCATAGATAATACCAAGTGTCATTTGGAGTTTTTAAAGAGTAAATTGACATTCTAGAATAGGTGGTTATCATTCCCACCTAGTGGGACACATTGAAATCATTTTTCTTCTCATTCTGTTGATTGGTCAAGGTCTCAATTCAATTAGGGTTGTCATTTACTGCAAATGCAAATTGGTGAGGGTGTCTGTGTAACAAACCGGTGTTTGGGATTCAAAAATTGTTGTGGATCATTAAAGATAAAGGAGGTCAAATTATCTCCCATTAAGCAATTGGTTAAAATTATCTTATTCTTTAAAGAGAAATGAGTCATGTATATGTTGTTGAGATCTAACGTTTTTGTATGGACATATTGGTTCACTAATTTAGAGGAAACAATTTTGTATATCTTCTCTTATGGTGTCTTGAAGATTGGAATGTTTCTTAAGGTTTTGCAACAATTACTAGTAGGTCTTACCGAGTAGTCGTTTCGAGCTAGATCTGTCATAGGCATTTGCTTCCAGAGCAAAATCTTTCTTTTGGTATCTTCTTAATTCACGTTGGGACCTCGTACCCTTGACAGGGGAAACGCCTGGGCCAGGGCTTCCAAATGGTATGGGGAACAGAGCGTCAGGGCGACCGCAGAAAAGATGGCCAGACCGTGCTTTCGCCTTTGAGGAGGTTCATGAGTGGAGGTTGCAGCATTCTGGGGGTTGAATATGGCAGGAATGTATATTTTCACATAGTTGCACACCCACCGGACAAACTGTTCCCTGCAGTCACACACACTATTAGATGACTTGAGTCCGCCACGCAGTACACAGTGGATCACACATAAAAAAACAACAGCTTTTTTTGAGTTACAATTTAGGCGTTCAGGCCTCCCTTTGCTGTACCTGACCCAGTTAGTCTCGTGTCCACTATGGCCTCTCGGGGAACGTAACTAGGGTTTGAATCTAATTTATGATATCATGTGAGGCCCTTCGACTGTGTGGGGACCACGGGTTTGCGTGCCTTTGTCTGGTTCCAACCGCCGTGGGGAAACGCATTCAAACCGATGTGATTTACAGTCACCGAGGGGCCAGTAATCATGTAAGTCTTTGAGAAAGTTGTGGATATGCAATATTGCCACCACTAGATGGGGGGAAAGTTAAAAAATGTCCACATAATCCTCACCAGCTGCAGTTCCCCAGTGGGCTGAGTCTTGGCTGAGGACAAAAACTTCGATACGATGTACGCTTATTATGGAGGGGGGGGAAATGAAATTGCAGGGATATGAATAGTAACCCAGAAAAACTGGAGAATAAAGGCCAAGACCCAGAGAAATCTGAGTGACTTTCTTCTTTTTTTTTTTTTTAGATTGTTTACTGTGGTTGGACGACGGTTGATATTTTGTAGTAGGGTGAAATGCGGAAGGAACAGGAGGTTTTTCTCGTGGTGGGGCAGTTGGTAGTGATAAGTGTTTTACCGTTTTCTTGGTGGTTGGGAAGTTGGTTAGTGAAGGTTTTACGTTTTTAACAGTTTGTGTAGTTGGGGAATTTGTTAGTGGGTAGGATTGAAGTGTTTTGCCCGTTTGTCTTGTAGTTGGGTAAGGTTGGTATTGAAGGTTGACAGTTGACATGTTGTGGTTGGTCAGTGGTATTGGATTATTGAGGGTTTTGCCAGTTTTCTTGTAGTTGGGGAAGTAGTATTAGGAAGGTGTACAGTGGTTCTTTTTGTATTTGGGAACACGTTGGTATTGATGGTTTTACATTGTTTTTCCTTGTGTAGATTTGTGGAAAGTTGGTATTGAATGTGTGTAACAAGTGTTCTTGTAGTTGGGAATGTTTTGGTATTGAAGGTTACAGTTTACATCGTGTTGGGACGTTGGATGAAGGTTTACGTTTTATTGTAGTTGGGGGAAGTTGGTATGAAGGTTTACATTTGTATGTTGTGGGGAAGTTGGTATTGAAGGTTTTTTACAGGTTTTCTTGTGGTGGGGAAGTTGGTATTGAAGGTTTTACCGTTTCTTGTGGTTGGGCCGTTGGTATTGAAGGTTACAGTGTCTTGTGTTTGGGCCGTTGGTATTGACGGTTTTCCAGTGTCTGCAGGAGGGCCGTTGGTATTGGAAGCTTTACAGGGTGGTCTTGCAGTTTTGGGAAGTGGTATAATTGCACGTTTACAGTTTTTTGTGGTTGGGCAATTAGATATTGAAGGTTTAACAGTGGGTTTTCTTGTAAGTTTCGGAAGTTTGGTATTGAAGGTTTAAATTTTTTCCTTGTGGTTGGGAAAGTTGGTATTGAAGGTTTTACCAGTTTTGCTATATTCTTGGTGAGTTTGGGACATTGGATATTGAAGGTGTTACAGTGTGTTCTTGTAGTTGGGAAGTTGGTAATTGAAGGTTTACATTTTTCTGTGTGTTGGGAGTTGAAGTTGGTGTTTAAGGCTTACAGTTAACAGTGCTCCACTCGACAGGTTGGTATGAAGGAATTGACAGTTTATGGGAGTGTGTGGGAAGTGGTATTGAAGCCGTTAAACACTGTCTGTGGTCTTGCAGTTTGGAGAAAGTTGGTATTGAACGTTTACAGTTCTCCTTGCGGTTGGGAATAGTTGGGTATTGAAGCGTTTTACGGGTGGTTCTGCAGGTTTTGGGAAGTTGGGTTGAAAGTTGAACAGCTTTCTGCGGTGGGGAAGGTGGTGATGGAAGCTTTACAGTGTGGTGGCGTTTGGTAATATGGTAGTGAAGTTTACAGTTTGAAGATTACAGGGTCTTGCGGTTGGGAAAGGGTTGCTCAGGGTGTGCATGTTTACAGTGTGTTTCTTGTGGTTGGGTGAAGTTGGTTTGGAAGGTTTTACAGTGTGTTTTTTGTCCTTGGGAAAAGTGGTATTGAAACAGTTACCGTGTTTCCCTATGCGGTTTGTGAAGTTTGGTATTGAAGGTGTTCATTTAATACTGTTATACGCTAACCCGTCCACGCAGTACACTCAGCTCTTGTCATAACACTGCTGCAATATTAAAAAAACAACAACACAAAAGAATGTGTAAGGCTCTGTAACGCGATCATTATGGTTTACTTGTGCCCACCTATTGGCCAAAGCTTGTTGTGGTTTGGTCATATAATACAGCCTGCTATATTCTCCTGTTGTGTCAGGTCTTAGGTGTGCGACCTTACGCAATGTGCTGGAACCAAGGGACGGAGGCATCCGTCGAAGTGTCAATCCATCTCACATGAATTCAAGTAAGGCCAGCGTATTCGCTAAGGGGCCAACCAGTACAAGCAAAAAATCCCCCCCCCGTCGACGTGCAAACACATTGAGCATACATACTTTCAACGCAAACTTGAGATATATCATGTTTTCTCTTACTCGTACTTAACAACGAAAACTTGCCTACCTGGGAAAATAGTTTTACCAAAATGCTTGCCTGCTTAAGCAAACTGCCTTTATCCTCGTTTGGCTTTTAACAAACTACCAATCAATCACAGTACATGAAGTGCATGAAATGTTTGGAAGAGCAAGAGAGCTAACCATGTGACTTTCCAGTTTCATACTGGAAGCAGAGTAATCTGCCCTTGACAAAAATGTTCATTTCACATAATTTTTTGGTTTGATCAAGTTTCTTATCTTGTCCATTTCACATTATTCTGAATTGACATACCATGACATGAAGCAGATAGCGCACAACCAGGTTTTGAGTAGGTTACCCTTCCTCAAACTCTCCACCGGGCGGCTACAGCAGCAGTAATATCTGGTTATTGCCCGTAGTTGCAAACCCTGGCGGCGGTGACTTTCCTCTAGCGGAGAACTTGATACGGCAGCATTGTGTACCAGGTAGTCTTGTTCCCTCAATAGGTGGAAAAAATCAATGTTCACAACAGCTTGTGGGACCTTCTGTCACGAAGTACCTGGGTTCAAAAATACATTACCTAGAATAGCGAGGAATAGGGAGGAGGCCTTATACACTATACCATCCCCCTCTCCATGAGAATCGACAGAAGCCAGTGCCCACAAAGATGATCAGCATCGTTTTAGACATCCAAGCTCAAGAGGGACACAAACGACCTAGAAGCTAGGTTCCTTGCATCAGATGTGGGACAAAAGAGGTCCTGCAGGCAATGGTCTGACAGTCTGCTGTCATCGCAGCTTTTTCTCATACTTGTTTGGAACCTAAACCCTCACCTCTAGAGGTAAGACCTTTACACTGGCTGAAGGGAGTACACTGTTCTTTCTTTTGTCCTCTTCTGAGACAACAAGGTCCTTTGCCAAGCAAGACGTATCAGTTTTTTCGTCTGCATCCAAGCGTCTCCATCATCTCCCCGTACAGGCAATTCATGCACAGCCACGACCTGAAGTGTTTTTTAACTGTGTTTTCCCGAGGCGAAGGGGCCGTAAAGAGCTCACCACAAACAGAGGGAAACTGTGCGCGCGCCGCCTACAGGGCCCATTCGTTCAATCCCGACGCGTCGCAAAACAGACGGCGGCATTCTCTACTGTCTTTGAAAGGTGAGAAATTGACACGTGGTGTCTCATTACCATGCTCATGGCACCACCACTCACAGTTAAAACATTCCTTAAGTAATTGTTGGGGGCTTAGCATGTACAAGTAGAGAACCATAAACACTTTAAACGCCAACAGACCTCCTGAAAAACCTCGTTCAGGCAAGAGTCCCAACCTGATGGGATCGTATGAATTTCTGGGGAGAAGTACATCGAGATTAACTTCTGTTCAATCTACTCTAAGATTTAAAATTAAACGGAGGAAAGAGTTTTTTTTAAATATCAACACAAAACATTTCCAACTTGTTTTTGGAGAAGGTATTTTTTAAAGGAGTTTAGTTCACAATTTTGTTTTTTTTTTCTTCTAATGAACTGACTTGTGCAGCTAACTTCAACACAGTGTCACAGGCCCTGATAATTGTGGGCCCTTATCAGTCGGTGGGGGTGGCTATTAACACAACCTCGTCCATTTCCATTATTACCAAAAACTGCCACACTCAGTAATTTAAAACAGGTGGGGAGGAAGCAAGGCGTCCACATCAGAACTATTCTTCTGTCAATCAAAAAAGGGGATTGCCTGTTCTGAGGCTTTTTTGATGTATGCCACCACCAATGTGATATCAGTATGTGGTGTATCGGGTCTCCTCTTCCAACATAATACGCACGCAGGAGCCATTTCCACCCACAAGGGGACAGGGTTTCCTTGGTCTCCAGGAATGTTGGGATGTCATATCGTTCATTACATTCCAAAGGGGGACCAAGGAAGTCCCTGAACCCCCAGATAAACAGAGTGGGGAAAACACCCATGAACAGGAGCCCAGCCTGTCACATCGCATCATGTTGGGCACAAGCCATACGCGCAGTGATGACCACGACTGCTGAGAGAATAAGGGCTACATAACTCTGAGGATGTGCACCTCTCCGTGCATCCTCCAAGAGGGCCTGAGTTGGCTGGAAATGCAAATGCATGGGGATACTGGGCAGGAGGAACGTCCAGGTTTGGCCCAACCCCCTAGGCTCGAAGGCAATTGCTCAGTGGCCCTCTTGAAGCTCTTGGCTCTCTCAGTTTTCGTTTGTAAAACACTGTGGTTGCCACTGATTGTGGTAATTTTATACTACATACAGGATTGGTGGCATTTGTGTTATGGACCGGTAACCATGAGAGAATTGGTAATGGTACAGAGAGTGTGGGTGGGCAAGACAGGTTTAGACAGGATGGTGAATGGTGGTTAAAAAGATTGGATGTTGTTTTCTGGTGTTCCCTGTGTTGTATAGGGGAAACCATTGTAATTAAATAATTTGCATTGTAACTGTAGATTAATTCATCATAGCTAGAAACCAGTTGTAATCCGATGTGTTGAATCGGGGAAACAGTTGGTTGGATGTGAAGTGCTTATTTGTTGGTTTGTTTTTTAGCTTCAAGAACTTGGGGCCACTTTGTAGCCACAACTGTGAGGAGAACAAAGGGATTTGTTTGGTCCTTTTTGGATTGTTTTCTTCCCTCCTTTCTGTGGTTGGCGCAAGGGCAGATTTCTGGAATCAGAGAATAAGCAAATGATTCTTGGTTATCATCATCATTCATTTTTGGTGCGGGTCATTCGCTATCCGTCACATTTCAAACAACACGTGTATCCTGCCCTTTCAGTCCTCTCTCCTCTGTCGCGCTGTAGCCCACGCCTACACCCCTGCTTTTCTTTCTCAAATATTCTCCTTTCCCTCCTGTTGTCTTCTTGTGACTGTAAAAACCTGTTTGCCTTTGACAATTGGCAGATATTGGTACCAATTGATCAAGCAGCCAACCATCGTCACTTCATCATCGTCTTGGGCGCCAGCGTCAATAATGTCCGCGAGTGATTTAGGATCTTCGCAACAGGGTGGTAGAGGGCAAAAGGCACGGTGCGCAATGGAATGCCGACTCACTGTCGTGGTCGTCTTCAGAATTTGGATTTTTTCATTGTCTAATGTCATATCACTTTTCCCCTTTACGCGTTAACCCTGCTTTTTTTGTTTTTTCAATCCCCATCTAAAAATTTCATAGGAGAATAGATATTGTGGCAATCACTACCACTCAACAGACCTGGCTTTGCCCTTTAGAATGCTTAACTAATAACTGTGAGAGATATGTCATAACTATCAGTTGATTTGTCGAAACACGATGAAGAACAGAGTCCTGAACCCAAAACACACACCACAGACACACCGTGCAACTCGACTACAAACCATGCGCCATAGACACACACACCACACCTCACTCTCCCAAAAACACGCAACACACACTACACAACCACACACAACACACACAACACACACACACCCACACACCACACAACACACACCCACAGCCCCACTCACACACACACGCCACACTTGAATACCTGGTAAAGTTATCCAGGATTGTCATAAAAAAAGGTGTATTTATGGTCAAAAAAATCAGCTTCGGTATTGAGATAATATTTTTTTGTTGTCTTTGTTCGACTTATTTGTTAGACATTTGTAAATGATATCTATCAAGGACTTGAATTGAAAAAAAACAAGAAGCCTTTGCAAATTGGAAGCCCTGGCTGTTCTTTGTGGTTTAGTGTGCTGTGTGCACATTTAAGTAAATGCCAGAAACGAAGACACAAAATGTTTTCTGAGGAAAGGCAGCTCGACCAGATGATGAAACGTAACAAAACGGTGATGTGGACTGCCTTAGTCTGCCAGTTCACGATTGATCAAATCAGACAGCACCTAATGCCTGATGTGCCTGCTTCAGGTGGCTCTTCTGAGTGAAGAGGCTGGTGCCCCTGTCACAAGACTTCAGCGTCCACAACCCCTCCTTGCCTGCAGTGTTTCAGGCAGGCAGGCAGTGATGAGATTGGCACCACAAGTCCCTGAAGCCTTCAGTCAGAAAAGAGGGTGTGAAGAGTAAGAGAGTTCGTCCATTGCAGATTTTAGAATAAATAATCACAAAATTTGTAACATGTTTTGAAAAGTGATGATTTCGAATGTGTTTTAATACTGCATTCTTTTTATTAAAGGGTGCCGTTTTGGCCAGATATTAAAGCATTTTGAACACATACAATGAGGTACTTTCTACCCGGTTTTGCATGTTTCAAACTTTATGATATTCTGTCAGATAAAAATGCAGTCGAGTTGGTAGGCATGTGTGCATTTTAGTATCATTTCTGTGTATCGATATCGTTACATGCTGCCACAACTTTAATCTTTGAAATAACCTATTGTATTATTGTTGATGATAAAGACGAAACAGATACTTTGAATACTGTGTGATTGTCAGGTTTGGAGATGTTGGGTGACTTCTAGTCAAAACTTGTCAGTCCTTCTTGTACTTTACGTTGTCAGTG
>JADBJO010018833.1:0-27500 GCA_016801955.1 Conus betulinus
CAAAGGATGGCTGTGCCATGATCACACCATATGTGATGTGGCATTGTAAAGAAAGGAAGGACAACGAGGATGTCACACGTACAGAAGGATGAGGACATGCATTGAAAAGGAAAGGAAAAGGACGGTAAGGACATGGTGAAGAAGCAACAGATGAAGATTTTATGAGAACGGGACAACTGAAGACACACCTGGTCAGATAGGTTAGGACGAACGAAGACATGAGATAAAGAAACGGTGCATGTTCCTTTTGTACCCCTCCCTTCCCTCTCCGTAAAAAAAAATATAACTGTGTCAAAGATCCAAGGAGCGTAACTGCAGAAATATTCGTCAACTCAATGGAAAAAAATCTGAACTTTTACTCCCGAAAGAGAAGATAATTCCTTGGCGCAAAGCAGCTCAACGAACGTTTCAAAAAGCTCCTTTCAGTAACAGAGAGGTAAACATGAATATAGCCGAAAAATTACATCGCCGGGAAGAATTCAATAAAAACGTTAATATCATGACGGTAAGACGTTCTTCTTGCACTGTCGGAAAGAGCGTTCTCGCACAGACGGAAAGACGTTCTCGTACAGACGAGGGGGTGCGTGATGAATTGTTTTCCTGTATATGTGTTTTCCCTTCAGACTTGCAATTCATTTTCCCCTGCTTTGGAGAAAGTAATTCAGAGAGAGAGAGAGAGAGAGAGAGAGAGAGGGGGGGGGGGGGGGGGGAGGGATGGACATCTTGCCAAGGAGGATCTTACAAATTTGGGAGAAGTTTTTAAGAACGAAGGATCATCGCTTTGCTTTGTCTCTGATCAAACACAACGCGAATTTCTTTGACAGAGCCTGGTGAAAAAGTAAAAGAAAGAAAAAAAAAAAAAAACAGCACACGGATTTTTTTTTTTTTAAACTCTTAAAGGATGAATAAACGGGGCCGTGACAGACCAATTATTAAACTGATCGTTAATTGACTGACCGATGGATTGTTGATTAATCACTGATGATTATTCGATTATTTGGTAACTAATGATTGATTACAAATACTTGTAAAAATATACATGAATGATTTAAATAATGATAAGCTTCTTTAAAATCATGCGTATCGGCAAAGCAAAATCCGAGGAACCCGTGGCTCAGATCTCCCCCCCCCCCCCCCCCCCCCCCCACACACACACACACCCTTCCTAAACCACACACACACAACAAACTCATACACACATAAAAACACACATACCACAATCCAACACAACCGCACATACACGCGCGCGCGCATACACGCACGCCAAAACACAGAGAGAGAGTGAGATGGGGGGTGTAAGAGAGAGAGAGAGAGAGAGAGAGAGAGAGAGAGAGACACACAACGTTAGCGCGCGCACTGAGAGAGAGAGAGAGAGAGAGAGAGGGAAAGACTACCTTGAATCGCCTCGGTCGTGGAACGAGGAAACTGACAACACCGCGAACGCACACACACATACTGCCCCCAAACACCAGTCAATTTTCACACCCACCACCGTGCGCTCGTCGCTCGTCGTAGCATTCAAAAGAAAACATTCTCCAACTAAGTTTCATGAAGTAACTTCTCCGCACTGGAAGAAATTCACGGGAGTTAAAGAGGTTACAGCCCAACGTAAACGTCGCCTCGACTTAAAAAACTTTTGTGCAAAGTCTGCTGACGAAATCCTTACTTATCGTGTCCCTTGTGGTTGGTGTTTCGCTGTTCTTCTTCGCCATGTTGTAAGTGGCCCCTGTGTGTCCACATACCAGGGATGTGCGCATGTGCGCAGCCTCGTTGCCCGGAGAAAGAAAGAGATGAGAGGCACGTGCAGCACGTGAAATTTGTTTTCTTCTGATTTTCACTTAATTGTGAACACAGCTGACTGGAAACCTGTTCTTGTTGGGCACTCCGTTGTTACTGATACACACACACACGGGGTTGCTAGTGTGACCGTGTGTGTGTGTGTGTGTGTGTGTGTGTGGGGGGGGGGGGGGGGGGGGGGTTTGAATGTCGTGAATGACCTTTCCACCTCCCACCCCCTGTGTGTGTTACCCTCACACTTTTCCTTTCCCCCCCCCCTCTCTCTCTCTCTCTCTCTCTCTCTCTCTCTCTCTCAATCTCTCTCTCTCTCTCTCGCAATTCGACACCTTTACCCAACCGATTCTCTTGCTTTTCCGTCTTTCGTTTGTTATGAACAGAAAAAAAAGACAAACCAAAAATACAGGGAGAAAAAATATGCGAAGACATAACGCTCCATGTCACCAACTTTCTAAACTTAAATCGAAGCTCGCATTTTCACAGCGTTTGAAACTGTTGCTCAGATGATGTCAGGAGGGGCGACAACTGGGGTGGAAGGTGAGGGTGTGTCGCGGGCGGGGTTGGGGGATAGCGAAGAAAGTGTTTTCGTTTACAAACTTTCGTCCGTGTTCTTTATAGGCCTGTTTTCCACCAACTACCATATTAGGGCTGTTAGTGTCAGTATCCTTGTCAGTGTCAGTGTCAATATCACACACAGTTGTTAAAAGACTTTAAAAAAAAAGACTGAGAAGAGAGAGAGAGAGAGAGAGAGAGAGAGAAAAAGTGAACTGGAATTTTTTTTTGTTGTTTTGTTTGTTTGTTAAAAAAATAATCCAAGATTGTTTTGTTTTGTTTTTTTTAAATATTGATTCCATAAAACATTAGACCTGAAGAAAAATTCTCTTTCACGATTTAAAAAATTCCAACACATAGATATTGTTAAATACACGCCGACACACAACTGCTGTTAAAACGACACGGACACTGGCAAAAGTATGCCCTTTGTACAGATACGTTATAAAGAGTTTCCTCTCAGTTTCACATCAGAATGCTCTGGGTGTGGTGTCACAGATGATATTCGCTGAAAACTTGCGATCTCGGTATCACACATTACCTATAAGACGCAGTTTGATTAGAATAATGTCAACCTTGTGTGCATCATTGTCGGAGAGGTGACATGTGTATGTGTTGCATGCTGGCGCGCGTCTTTGTGTAGACAGTGCATGCTCTCTCTCTCTCTCTCTCTCTCTCTCTCTCTCTCTCTCCTCTCGTCTCTCTCTCTCTCTCTCCTCTCTGGGTGTGTTAGTGTGTGTGTGTGCAGGTGTGTGTGGGTGTGTGTGTGTGTGTGTGTGTGTGTGTGTGTGTGTGTGTGTGTGCGTGTGTGTGTGCGTGTGGTGTGTGTGTGAGTGTGTGTGAGTGTGTGTGCGCGTGCGCGTGCGCGCGCGTTGTGTGTGTGCGCGCGCAGGTCTGTGTGTGTGCGCGCGCTAGCGATGTGTGTGTGTGTGAGCGTGTGTGGTGTGTGTCTGTAGGCGCGCGCGCGCTAGCGCGCGTGTGTGTGTTGTGTGTGTGTGTGTGTGTGTGAGTTGGTTTTAAAATTTCGATCAAATCCCTAAACAGCGTGTAGCTCTGTTGCAAACACTCTCACTCACCTCAGTGTCAAAACGCCAGCGTTTTTTCGGGTGAAACTGACTCGCTGTCGTTGCCATGTCGGGCGACGCGCCTCTTTGTTCACATTAATTTTCGTCCGAACCAAAAAACATCCTAAGACAACGGATGAACATGGGGGGCGGGATATGTCTCTCCATGAAGGTAAAGAAGGAATAGCTCTATATCCCTATCAGTCTGGCCGTGGCCCACGCTCACTGGGACAAACACCCGACACACGTGCGCAGAGTATCAAATCATTGTATTTCATTAACTCGTGCAAAAAAAAAAAAAAAAAAATGACTGGAAGACGACGAAAAATAAGAAAAGAGAATATAACAGTAAGGAACTGAGCCTTTTCTGTACAGAGTTGCTCCAGTTTGACTCTCTCTCTCTCTCTCTCTCCTCTCTCTCTCTCTCTCTCTCTCTCTCTCTCTCTCTCTTTCACACACACACACACCCACACACACACACACAGAGAAACAAACGCGCGCGCGCGCGCATGCATGCACAAACACGCACACACACACCACACACACACACACACACACACAACACACACACACTCAAAACGCGCTCTCGCTCTCATGCACTCTCTCTCTCTGCTCTCTCTCTCTCTCACACACACACACACACACACACACAACACACCACACACGCGCGCGCGCGCGCATACGAAGTAATATACGCAGGCGTTAAAAGTCACTGGAAAATCAACTTGCATAACTGTACATGTCAAACAAGTTCTTAACAGATACCAAATTGGGTTGAAAGGAAGAAGGGTGACAATAACCCACCGAACTAGCTGTCTTTTAAAAAAAAAAAAAAAAAAAAAAAAAAAAAAAAAAAAAAGTCTACATTTCTACTTCGACACGATACTGAAGGACCTACTCCCCAGTAGACTATCAGCTGACCTTCTCTAAGTTGCTGTTGTTCTCTAAGTGACTGGACTCTGGTCACACAACAGACATGGATCAAACGCATTGATTGCAATCACAGTCTCTTCATAATTGTTCGCCCCAAAAGCGAAACAGTAACAAAACTGACATGACATCAAACACAAACCGTGTAGGACATCATCCACTACTTTGTTCTTCGGGAAATAAAAGAGGAAGAAATATGAGAGAGAGAGAGAGAGAGAGAGAGAGAGAGAGAGAGAGAGAGAGAGAGAGAGAGAGAGAGACAGACAGACAGACAGACAGACAGACAGACAGACTGAGACTGAAAATGCAGATCAGGCCAGTGATACACCTTTCAGAAGGTTGAAACAACACTTCAATCCCACAATTCTAATTGCAGCCCTTTGAAAAGCCTAGGAGACGTAAAACATGCTCAATTGTATCCAACAAAAGCCGAGACTGCAGCGAATTAGGGAAGAGAGAATTTCCTTTTCTTTTTTTTTTTGTCGGGGGGGGGGGGGGGGGGGGGGGAGGAGGGGGGGGGGTAGTCACGCAATCTCGTTCTAAATTAACGATGATTGCCTATGCGACATCGACACGTTACTTGCACGGCATTGCGTTGTTCAGAGAGGGACACGGTGTTGTCTGGTTTTGTTGTCGAAAGGAGAGAGACTGGTCGTGAGAACACAAATAACCAGCAGGTGAAAGGGACACGTATCTATGACAAAGTCGAAGAAGGTGAAAGTATCTTGAATGATGAAGGGCTTTTTTGGTAGCCAGACAACCATCACGGCCCATCAGGAGAGTGCGGTTACGCTGTTCAGCAATCCTAGATCAGAACCAAAAAACACTGAATTGTATTTTTTTTTTGACACAGCAAGTAATTTGAAAAAAAAAAATCGATAACACAGCTCCGACCTCAAAAAAAAAAAACAAAAAAAAAAAAAAAACGTTGACAAACGAATCCCAAGACAAAGCATGACGCGTTTCGACCTCTTAGGTCTTCTTCAGGAGAGATAACACAACACCCAGGACAGCCAAAATGAACGAGCAAAATTAGATGAAGAGAAGTGATCGCTCGTTCGTTCATTTTCGTTGTCCTGAGTGTTGTGTATCTTGCCTGAAGAAGACCTTAGAGGTCGAAACGCGTCGTGTTTTGTCTTGTGATTCGTTTGTCAAAAGTTTTTTTTTTTTTTTTTTTTGGGGGGGGGGGGGGGGGGGGGGCGGAGCTTTGTTTATAATTCTTCAATTTTGTTTAGATTTCCGCCTGCAGTCGCCTCATTTTGCAACTAGGCACAACAACTAATTATAAACGTTTTTCTTTTCCAGACTGCAAAAGGTTTTTCTTTCATTTTGCTAGGATTTAGTTTTCAAAATGTCCTGAAAAAGATCTAAAAGCGAGCAGGCCTGGACAGCAACAGCGACTCTTTCATGGTCGTGTTTTCTTCATCAGCTTAGGACCACCCTCACAGCAGCCAAATGAACACTGCAGCCACAGTGATCAATCAACATTTACCCAGACGCTGGGCACTGGCCCGAAACAAAAACAAACTACCATCGACGGTCATTGAATCACGTCATGAAATGGCAAGTCATATGCTGTGCCTACAACATTCTGCCTCTTTGTTTGACACATGCCAAACATGAACAAATCATGAACTGGAGCTACAGTTCTTTCTTTCTTTCTTTGTCTCCCATGCTCCCCCTCGGTGGCATGGATTCCACGCTGAAGATTCCAGGTTCTTCATACATAGCACATGCAGAGTTGTGCTCAGTCACTGCCGCACACAACAGGGAGCAATCAGCATGCTGGATATGTCGACAGAAGGCAAGCCGTTAGAGCAGACGCTGACCTGCTACCCGATCAGTTCCGTGGTGTTCAGTGGTGCCTGTTTGGATCCAACACACGAAGACTCCACCTACTAACACACCCCCCACCCCCCCCCCCCCCCCCCCCCCCCTTCTGACCATGATAACTGCTAACGCAGAGTGAGCATGAGCGCGTGTCCCTTCAGAGAGTGTCCCTATGCCAGTCCAACGACAATGCCCATGATCTTGCCGGTATCGATGACACTCCAATGGAGAAGGAAACCGTACGGAGATCATCTCTCACAGCTGACAGGACGGGGCTACATGACTTGCCTTTTTTGTTTTCAATGATGCCCTCGGGAGCATGAGGACAAGGAATAGGATGCTGCAGACTAACATTCTGGACTGAGACTGTCTGACATGGCGGGATAGTACTCTGCTCTGCCTTTCGTCACACATCTTGGAGTCGGCCAGGCCTGAGAGATACTGAGGGATACAGATATATATATATATATTTGAATATAGTGTTGGTCAGAAAATTTGAGCAACACTCTGACAGACGCATCTATCTATTCGCCTATATTGCTCTAGTCTTCTCAATGGAGCGCGGAGAGCACACGCAACCCTGGGTAGAAAAAGCCAGTTGGGGCTCAAAATTTTTCGCAAATAAATGCTTCTCATGAAACTGGAGCTCACCAATGCGGCGTTTGACGCTCAGTCACAGTTGTTTGACTGTTGCGAAAACGGAGCAGATTAATTAAGAACCGAAGTCATGATTCTTGAGGAGTGCCGTTTCCCGTTGTTTAATGGTGGGTCTCCCATCCAGGTAGAACAAAAAAATGAGGCTATAATCCTCCAAATTCGCTTGACGGGTCAAAACAGACACAACTACGGTCAATGATATTTTTTCTCCACAATTGAACAATCGTAAAACAATAACGGTATTGAAAAAAAAAAACTACATCTATACAATCATCTACATGTGTTGGATTGTGGCGACAGAATAGCAATACTTTATGAACAAAGCTAAATTTGACAACAATTTTTCTCATCAGTTCAACACACCGGCGAAGAGTAACGTCAAAATACTGCACAGAGTGCACTACAATCATCCAAACGTGTTCGACGACAGGTGATGCGTAAACTACAGCTACGGTCATCATCATTTTTTTCTTTATTAATTTCACAGAGACTAAAAAAAACAAAACAGACTAAAACGTGTGTTTTAAAGAGAAACCCAACTACTAACTAAAACATGAAACAAAATATGAAGGCAGCGCTCATTTCATACACAAATGCAGACAAGTAAAATTTGTAATGTGTCTTTGTCTTTTAGACCTCAAAACCGAACATAAAATCTCGTTCTCCCCCCCCCTCCCCCAGTCATAGTTCCTTTGACTGTCGTGGATCTGGGAAGTATTATTTTGTACTTACTGTCGATTTTTTTTTTTTTTTTTTCTTCTTTTTTTTTTTTTGGTGATATTATTTGGGAAGTATTATCTTCTATCAATAACTATCTGGAGATTATTACTTTTCAATGACAGCCATCTCTGGGGTAGTTTGTGTTGAGGGCCATCTGAGAAGTACACTGTGGTACTGACAATGAGGGAGTATTATGTCTGACTGACAATAATCTTGAGAGCATCGTTTTGTAGTAACAGGCCTTTGAGATGTAGCATTTTGCATCATCACCCATCTGGGAAGTACCGTTATGTGCTGACAGCCATATGTAGGAGCATTAACTGTTACTAACAACTATCCTGGGTGTATTAGCTTGCACTGGCATCCACATGGGGAGTATATTCAATGACAGCCACATGGGGAGTATCATTTTGTACTGACGACTACTTGGGGAGTATTATTTGGTACAACCAGCCACTTAGGGGGTATTATTTGAACTGACAACCACCTGGGGAGTATTATTTTGTATTGACAACCACCTAGGGAGTATTATTTTGTACAATCACCTGGGGAGTATTATTTGTACTGACAGCCACCTGGGGAGTATTATTTTGTACTGACAGCCACCTACGGAGTATTATATTTTGCACTGACAAGCCCCTACGGAGTATTATTTTGCACTGACAACCACCTGGGGAGTATTATTTTACTGACGACCACCTGGGGAGTATTATTTTATACTGACAACCACCTGGGGAGTATTATTTTTATTGAAAAGTATTCGGGGAGTATTCTTTTGAAGTGGCCGCGCTCTGAAGAGCAGTGTATTATATTGCAATCATCTGAGAAGTCATGGTTGGTACTGGAAGCCGTATAGGAGCATTAACTGATACCTACAGCCACTGGGGAGTATTATGTCGTTTTGATGGCTATCTGGGGGGAGGGGGGGGATATTTGTCTCAAAGCCATCAGGGGAGTATCTAGGGGGGAGGGGGGTATTTTGTATTAACAGTCGTCTGGGGAGTACTAATTTGCACCCATAAACTCGAAACGAGGAGTAGTGTTCTATATTGACAACCATCCGTTTGTTACTTAATAATACACAGTGCCAAATAAACCAGTGAAGTTTTGACAAATTATACGTTATCTTGGGAGTACAGAAATTTAGAAGGAAAAAAAAAAAAAAAGTACACAAATAATAAACAGCCCATGCTTTGCACTCGGCGGTATATGCGCGCGCGCGCGCGCGCGTGTGCGTGTGTGTGTGTGTGTGCGTGCGTGTGCATGCGTGTGCGTGCGTGCGTATGTGTATGTGTGTGTGTGTGAGGGGGGGGGGGGGGAGTGCGGGGGGGGGGGGGGGGCGTGCGTGCATGCGTGCGTGCGTGTGTTCTGCTTTGCTTCTGTGAACAGCAGCCATCATTTTGCTGGTAGGTTTAGGTGGAACAAAAGAAACAAGCGACTGCAGATGGGCCATCAGCTGCAAGTCACGGTCGTTACCCTGACCGCAACCAAGCCCTGGTAATCTTTCACATGCATGCAGTCGCGTTCGTCATGCATGACGCTCTCATTTGTTTGACGAAAAGCCATTCATCAGAATAGTGAAAAGCTTCCACGTGGATGTGTGCAGGCTCTCTGTGTCACCCCCACAAACAACTTCATTTGAATGCTCGTTAAAAGCCGGGAGAGCTGCATTAGCAGCTGTTTCTGCCTTTCCTGGCCGGCTGCGACAGGACACACTCGCTGTATACTCTGCCAAAATAAGGGAGGTAACTACGATGGGCAGTAACGTCACCCCGCTAAATAATTTCCCTTTGAAAGAGAGCTTTAAACGTGAAAGGTCAGCTCCGTTTGAAAAGAGTAAAGGCACCGGCTTCGGTTGTGGTTTTATATTTATAGAACATGAAGGGTTTCTTTTTTTTTTTTTTGTAATCACATAATTCACCCAATTCACTTCAGAGTGAACATGATGACGTTTTCTGATGACTTAACTTCACCTTAAGGAGAACAACACGGTGTTAATTTGCTTTAAAGCAGGAAGATGTTGTGTGATCATTTGATTCACTTATTAAGAACATGTTGGTGTTTTCTGATCATTGACTTGACTTTGACTCTGTTGGGGAAAGGGTAACACAAGGGAGATAAATCATGTTTGAAGGGCAACACAAGCGGTAACTCTTCCTGTTTGAAGTGACCGTGGCGTGCTCATGGTTTGGCCACGTCATTCGTCGCAACACCCTCTCCAAAACCATCCTTCAAGGTACCGTTGAAGGAGGCCGCAGACGAGGACGACAGAGAAAGAGCTGGTCCGACAATATAAAGGACTGGACCAAAATGACCATGCCAGATCTCCTCAAGACAGCCACCAACAGAAGAGCGTGGAGAGAAACGGCGGCTGCCTCATCACGTTCCCCCCCCCCCCCCCCCCCCCCTTCCCCCAACGACCCCAGCGGTGAGGGGAATGACTGACTGGCTGACTGACTGTCTGGCGTGTTACACCGCCCGTTCTGTAAAGGCAGATGAGAGTGCATAGCAGTTAGACCGGGATATGAAACGAAAAACGGGCTGGACAGAGACGACGTGGTGGTGGTGGTGGAGGGGGGGGGGGGGTGGGGGGGTGGGGGGTGGGGGGATGGGGGGGGGGGGGGGGGGAGACGGGAGGGGGTGTTACTGATAGACCAATAACAATAAATTTCCAAACATTTATCAAAAACTTTAAAAGGAACCAGGGCTGACGTAATGACCATCGAACCTTTTGACAGATTAGAATGTGACGTATGATGCTTATTTGTGTAGTTCGCCAGTCGAATCTTTTCGCCTTCTGTTGGCGACATACAAACTTCACACATTTCTTTTCTTCTCTACCCGGCTCATGTGTCGTTCGTCTACATTCAGGTCTGTTCTCAGCTTTCGATTTTGCAGTTCATGTCTCAGTAGACTACTACACAAGGAAAGGCCTACAACAAAGTGATGACAATGTGTGTGTGTGTGTGTGTGTGTGTGTGTGTGTGTGTGTGTGTGCGCGCGCGCGCGCGCGCGCGAGTGTGTGTGTGTGTGTGTGTGTGTGTGTGTGTGTGTGTGAAATAAAGACATACAAAATCAATGTATTGTGTGTGTGTGTGTGTGTGTGTGTGTGTGTGTGTGTGTGTGTAAAACAAAACCATCAGATATTCAGCCCGTTGTTTCTAAAACAAGAATACAGTAAAAAAAGTAAAAAAACAAGTGCATATATCTGGAGCGCACATACACCACAATTTATCCAGAAACCTGTAATCAGTTACACAAGCTAATGTCTTTGCCGTGTTTTTTTTTTAACAACTGTACAGAACAACAGTGATGTGCTATATAAAACGTCTATTGTAATCAGACAAAACCGAGTACAACACACTCATACCTTTTTTTATGTCCACAAAAAAACGTGCTCCATGATACATTCAAAAATCGTGCATCACTGAAATAACATGAAATGCATGCATACCGCATGAGAGGTCCGTCAGGTAAATTGTTCGTTGGCAATGTGCTCAAAAGAAAGATGACGTCAGTCACTGGTGACGTCATGCTTAGGTTCGTGACGTCAGAGTCGTCGGAAAGACACAGGCATGGAAACAAAACAAGCTAGATGTACGTTTTCGATGGAAGTGTCAGCGATGACGAATTCCACGATTTCCACGAAATCGACGCTAGTTCTCCTTCTCACTCAGGGTACCTCTGACACGCTCCCACCATTCCTCAGGCAAACATGGCTTTTTTTTTTTTTTTTTTTTTTTTTTTTTTCAAATGGTGGATTACCATCTTTATAGCTGCAGAAGATGTTCATTTTTTTTTTTCATTGTCGTCATGAAGAGCGTCCATCTTGGACAAACGTTTTGGTACAAAAGGCGTCCATTTTCACGCTAATTTTGGTGTGGTGAGGGAAATTCTCCATGGTTGACTCAGGCAGAACAATCAGTAGCAACGTTTTCGCTCTGTCCGGGTCACAGGATGTTTGCAGCGAGCGCTCCGAGCGTTGCGTGGCGGACGTCTAACAGCGGGAGTCAATATGGCGGCCATTGCGTACGTATTTCCGATTCATATCCGATATTTTTCTTTCAATTATATTAACACCGCTATTGAAGTGAGCGTTTTCATGATCCGTGTTTATCTTTTTTAAGCGCCTCAGATTGTTTGATTAGGGCAACACGGGATCGCTAATCCACAGCACGAGAGTTGTCTCGCTTTTGACACAGTTCAGCCGTGAGAAGAAGCACCGTTGCTCAGACTTGCAGGGTGACAGCAAAGCGCTCAGCCTAGGTACCTCCGGACTGTTTAGATCTTTTTCCAACATGCCCCTTCACCCACATTTCACATGGTTCCTATTTCAGAATTGTGATACAACCGGGGACGTGACACTCACGCCACAAAGATACAAAGCCGCAACTTTCCCTTACAGTATGGTGCGTATAATTGTGGCTAACTGTTCCATTTCATTTCACCACGATTTGTGTGTGTGTGTGTGTGTGTGTGTGTGATTGATGTCAAATGCATTCCAAAATGAAAGCTAATACTATGTAGATCTAATCAGAGACATACTGAATATTTCTTCTCTTTTTCCTAAACGACCGACAATGGAAAAAAAAAAAATGCACGTCTCCTGCAGGCCAGTAACACGGCTAGGCATCTCTCTCTGTCTTGCTCTCAGAGCTGCACGCTCAGAGCGTCCGCCAGAGAGAACCAGCGCGAAGTTCCAGCCAGCACGAGACCGACGATGACGTAAAATCCCCAATGACGTCATGGAGGAGAGGGAGGGGGCGGCGTTGCACAGCTCGCCCTCGCAGAAGCACAAGTGTCCCTGGTCGCTGCCTGACTCCGTCATGCACACGAGGTAGATCTTCAGTTTCAGCTCCATCTTGTCGGAGCACGTGCGAGTCGTCTGCAAGGGCCCTGGAACCCACACAGGACGTGAACACGCAGGAATTTAGAAGACATCAGCCGGTCTCGTAATCTTAGGGTTGCGGGTTCGAATCTCCGTCGGGGCCGTTTCGGTACAGGGGGACTTTCCCCTCGGAGTTAACATTGGTTCTGACTCCATTTCCCATACAGTCCTTCGAATGAGACTATAAACCGAGGTTCCGTGTGTGAACGCACCAATAACTTCTTGCACACACGTACAATCCCGTCACACTAACTTTCGGAAGAGAAGGCCAGTTTGGCCGTTGGTATGGATGACACGTTACACGTAGCATGCACCATCCCCGAAGTTGGAGTATGGCTGCCTTAATGGAGGGGATTAAAAAAAAAACAAGGGTCATACACACAAAACTCCACTCCATATACAGTGGGTGTCCGCAGGAGTATCAGCCTGCGTACGCAGAAGAAGAAGAAGAAGAAGAAGTGTGTCGCCCTGTACACTGCCCTGTCAATCTATTAAAGCAAACCGTCTGGTGCCGATTCAGAAACCACTACAACAAAATACGTCGCTTGGTGTGGCTATTGAAAACAATCATTTAATTAAACATAAACATGTAAACAGCATTCTTCATTTACAAGTGAATACAGAAAATTTCATTTCAATGTTTTATGAATTATTAAACTTGATGCCTTAAAAAAAAACTAAATATACAAACGAAGCAAAATGTATTTGTGTGGAGAACGAAGAATAACCGCATCTGCTGTTTGACAGTTTACCTCTTCAAGCTCATTCACCACCATTATCAGGCATGTCTTTGTCTGATGTCTTTTCAGATTTAAAGTTTGCCTTCAATGTTGCTTTTTTTTTTTGGTGGTCTTTAATTTTGTAGTCCAGTTACGCATGTACTTTAAGATTATTTGCAGGTCTGTTGTAGGGATGTTTAGAGGGACATTTACATGCACTTAGATCACCGCATTATGCATACACTTACAAAGTCACGGACATTTATGCATCTCTCTCTCTCTCTCTCTCTCTCTCTCTCTCTCTCTCTCTCTCTCTCTCGTCTAATATCACAGACGTAATAAACAGACGTAACAACGTAACTGAAGTACTACTACCATCAATGCCCCATATTGTGACGTAAAGGTAGGCGGATCACTCAGTTAGCACAGTGTTTCTGAGGTACATTTTCAGTAGTCCCTCTGCATAAACCGCATATTTCGCCCCCCTGCCCCGCTGACACCCCCACCCCCCCACCCCCCCCCCCCCCCCCCCCCCCCCCCCCGCCCCCCCCCGCCCCGCCCCGCCCCTATGTACGTAAACCCGCACTGCCTCAGAAATCTGTCCCATTGCCATTAGTTCAGGGCTGCAGCTCTTCTGGCACCACGACCCGTTCAAGTACAAAAACGAACATTAACCAGCTCGGCGAGATAACGACTTGTGTATGTATGTGTGTGTGTGTGTGTGTGTGTGTGTGTGTGTGTGTGTGTGTGTGTGTGTGTGTGTGTGTGGGTGTGTGTGTGTGTGTGTGTGTGTGTGTGTGTGTGTGTGTGTGTGTGTGTGTGTATGTGTGTGTGTGTGTGTGTGTGTGTGTGTGTGTGTCTTGTTGTTGTTGTTGATGTTGTTTTTCCTTTGCTTAAGGCAGTTATCATAACTTCATAGCCGATGTATCATTTGATTGTCGATTTTGAGCTCTTACAAAGTCATATTTTGTGTAACGCTGAGCATTCGTAAAGGCTGTGTAGGTGCTAAACTACTCACAAGGAATTGTTTCTTACTTTTTAAGTGTGGTTTTAGAAGTGAATAATAACGTAAATGAGCTGGAATCACGTATCTCTTAAAAGACGTCGCCTGAGCACAATTTCTGGGTCGCCTTTTTTCTTTGTCATTTTCAAGAGCACTAGGATGTCCAGAGTTCAATTTCAGTTTTGGAGGGACAGCCGCGCGGCGTTTCTTCAGTGCTGAAACATATTTTTGGCCATCTTAGTATTCTAAGGGACCCTTGCCTACTGAAATGGGTTTGTGGCCATCCTAGTATTCTATGGGACTATTCCCCCCTGCCCCATCCCCCTCCCCCCCCCCCCCCACCCCCCCTTGGCTGTGGTGGCTGACCTGAGGGGGAGGCGGACGACCCACTTGGTGCAGTAGTCCTGCAGGCTGCACTGCATCACGTCCAGCATGGGGTGGCTGCTGTTGAAGGGGTCGCCGCAGAGTAGTCGTCCACCTGCAGGCTGTTGGTCTTGCACTGGTAGCAGCTGTACGAGTCGCCACCTGCACAGACACAGACATACACACACACACGCACGCACGCACGCACACACACACACACACACACACACACACACACACACGCACATATGCCTGGCGTCAGCGAAGGTTTGAGAAAGTCTCAGAGAGAGACGATTACGACAGCAAAATAATCGGAAGGCGATAAGATCGGTGATGGAGAGAGAAAACGGGCGACAAAAACGGGAGGGCACGGGACGGAGATTGTGTGTGCATGTTTTTATGTGGGAAGGCAGGAGGACGGGGGGGGGGGGGGGGGGGGGGGGGGGGGGGGGGGGCGGAGGAAGGGAGGGAGGAGGGATGAAAGAGAAAAAAGAAAGGTGAGAAAAATCGAGATGAGAGAAAGGATGGGGGGGGGGGGGGGGGGGGGGGGGGGGGGGGGGGGGGCCGGAATAACAGGAAAAGGGGCATTGGAAAATTAAGAGAGAGAGAGAGAGAGAGAGAGTTGAGTTTATGCGTCTTCGCGCAGGCGCATGCTTGCGTGAGAGAGAGAGAGAGAGAGAGAGAGAGAGAGAGAGAGAAGTTACCAGTTACTTTGACAGACGGAGTGTGATTTTAGACAGAACGTGTGAACGACGTAATCTACATGGGGACGCCCGTTACATATACAATTTCAAACTGACTACGCCATCATCCCCCCAGCCGTCCACCCTGTTTTCATCTCAGGCGAACGGGCGCACAACAGTGTCTGTCACCTTGAGTGTGAAACTGTATTGATCTCCAATCACTGAGCACACTCAAAAGAAGCCACGCGCACACCGTGTCTGATCTGCGTAAGATTAACCCAGGGGAAATGAGTTGTCAGGATTTATATCCTACTGGATCTGTGATGATGTTGTCCCACCCTCTTTCCCCATCCCCCTCCTTCCCCCACACACACACACACACACACACACACACACACACACACACACACACACACAACACACAAGCACGCACACACTCATTTCACAGTTCGTACAAGGCCAGTTTCCCAACACGCCATGCTGGCACTGAACACGGGTCCATCAGCAGGAGACTGGAAGACTGGTTCTCATGCTTAGCTGGTCTGTAGATTGATGAGACAGCGCGGGAATGGAAACCACTTTCTCCTCGTGGTTGTTTCCATTTTTAAAGACGCCCCAACAGCTAACAGGCCGCGTGAAGAAGACAGTGCTGCTGCTGCTACTACTACTACTACTGCTACTGCTACTACTACTACTACTACTACTTATATAGCGCCTATTCTCGGCTAGAGACAGCCGGGAGGTAAGGTCGGGGGGTAGGGGGTGGGTTAGGATCACATTCAGGTACAGACGAACTGAAAACATACAGGTGTGAGATGACCTGCAGGGGTGCAGGAAGGAGGCTGGGGGATGGGGTGGATGTTGCTGGCAGAGCAAACAAGTCGATGAAATAATAATGATAATAATGAATATTGTATATAGCGCCTATTCTCGGCTAGAGACCAAGCTCTAAGCGCTTTACAATCCACACTCGTTTACACAAACGGGCTGCCTACCTGGGTAGTGCCGATTGAAGAGCTGCCAGCAGGCGCTTCATTCAGTTGTTTCCCGTCAATATCGTTCACTCATTTTCCTTACTTCCTTCATTCTTTCCATTTCTCACGCAGGGTGCATGCTATGCGTAACGTGTCATCCATACCAACGGCCAAACTGGCCTTCTCTTCCGAAAGTTGGTGATGGGATTTGACGTGTGTGCAAGATGCCATGCGTGCGTTCACACACGGAACCTCGGTTTATAGTCTCATTCGAAGGACTGTGAGGGGAATGGAGTCAGAACCAATGTTACTCCGAGGGAAAAATCCCCTTGTACCGAAAACGGCCCGTCGGAGATTCGAATCCGCGACCCCAGGATCACGAGTCCGGCGCTCTACCAACTGAGCTATTCATACATTGTCGGTCTTTCAAGACGTGAAACGAATAGAAAGGCGTTGCCAATGGAACAAATATTCCTAACCGCATGAATTGCTCTCTGGAGGCTCAAAACTGATGATACGGTAAGAAAGCAGTCGTTTGTCGTGCCATTGTGAGATGACGCTTCAAGGTCAATGGAGAGGTGTGTGTGTTAGCTTCAAAGGAGAAAATGCTGCTGCTTTTGCTTCTCCCCATTCTCGTGCCTGCTGTCACCAAATAAGACAAATTATTCGCAGGCTTCTGTCGAAGTCGGCAGCCGCATCGGCAGTACTAGTAATAAACATCACAAGTTCCAGGAGAGAACACCAGCATAGTAGGAGACATGTTCAATGAATCGACCAGACGTTCTGGGGGGGGGCAAACAGGAAAAAAAAAAACTGGTTCAGAAGAAGAATGGCGGTCAGGAATGAATAGCCCCCCCCCCCCCCCCCCACCCCCCAAGGGACACACTTCAAAGGCCTAGGCAGAGGAAGGCTATTCACAGCAGTGCTGGTCAAATTTCCTGTCGTATTTCCTGAGGACAGAGAGAGAGAGAGAGAGAGAGAGAGAGAGAGAGGAAGTTAGAAATAGGGAAAGAGAGAGAGAGGGGGGGACAGAGAGGGGGGACAGAGAGAGAGGAGAGAGAGAGGGGGGGAGAGAGAGAGGGGAGGGGGAGAGAGACACAGGGAGAAAGAGGGAAAGAGAGAGGGAGGAGAGAGAGAGGGGGAGAGAGAAAGAGGGAGAGAGAGAGAGAGAGGAGAGAGGGAGAGAGAGAGAGAGAGAGAGAGAGGGGAAGAGAAAGAGAGAGGGGAAGAGAGAGAGAGGGGGGAGAGAAAGAGAGAGAGAGAGAGTCCTGAGTGTTTTGTATCTTGTTTAACCCGTGTCTTTTTCTTCAATATGTGTTTTTATTTCTAAGTATTACTGCATATGTCTGGCGACCTGCTTCGCCCAGATCTGTGAACGTCATTCCGATTGGGAGAAATAGGTCTCGGTGTGTACACGTTGGTAGAGCATGCATCTCTCTCTCTCTCTCTCTCTCTCTCTCTAACAAATCTTGAACTGGGGTGAGCTAAGGGAGGAAATGTCCCTGGCGGGTTGGTCCCAGAGCCATGCCACAGATTCACAATGGTTGCCTGTCCAACAACAAGGGGTTGCCATGGGAGGAGGGGGGGGGGGGGGGGGGGGGGGGGGGGGGGGGGGGGGGCATTGCATGTACAGGCCGGGGACACAGAGGAATTCGGCGTTGTTGTCTAAATCAGAAGCTGGTCGTGAGAAAAGAAGCAATCAGCTAATGAAAGGAACCCAAACAACGAAATCTGAGTGGGCGAAAGTGCCTCAAACAATGAAGGACCTGCTTAGCGAGTAGTTGGAAAGTCTACACAGGACAGACCCTTTAGGGGAGGTAAGTGACATGTCGTTCAATAACCATACGTCACACTTTTTTTAACCCCAAAACATTAGATAATTATCTTACAACCCCCCAAAATAGACGAACAGTTTTAAGTCGATTACAACAGATTTTTTTTAATGAGTCAAATTAAACTTTTGAAAACATTAAAACATTTTGCTGTGTAATTTGTGTCTGTTCATAAACAGAAAATTGAAAACCGTTCGTAGCGCATAAAACACAGACTCGGTGCCTGGTACAGATATTCAATATATTCTACAGACTTGCATGGTGCGTGAGAGTTGGAAGGGGAAAAACACAAGAGGCCGCCTTTACAAAAAGGGGGAAAAAAAAAGGGGGAAAAAAAGCGATAAAAAAAAAGGAGGAAAAAAGACAAAACATTTAGTAGAGGCGGGGGTGGTGGAGGGAAAAAAAAAGATATTCAATATATTCACATGCATCCCCTCACATGCTTTATTTGAAAAAAAAAAAAAAAGACAGGTAAGGTAAGGTATTGTTGATTACAGCCCAGCCAACCGCAAGGGGCCACATCAGGGCTGTCACCACGATGAAGTCAACTCACAAGTCATTAAAAAAAACCCCACAAAAATCACACATTTTTTTTAAAATACACTTTCTAAAAACGCACCAGAAACTTCGTTAAAAATCTTTGTTCCATAAAATCTTATATCAGATGAAAAAAGCGTTAATCTCTTTCAGAAACTCAAAGATGACGTCAGGTGGGGCACCTCTGAACAAAGGTTTTCATGGAGTCTGCTGTAAAGTGTTAGTGTCTCACATTGTGCAAGTCCCAACACTCTAAAAGAATATGTTTCATTATGAGTGGCACATGACATGGAATGCACCACGGAGCTTCTTCACCTTTTTTACAAGGTAAGAATAGGCGTAAAACGAGTGGCCTGTGTGCAAAAGGCACAAGACTCTTTCGTCTTTACGGCCGCCTCTGGAACAAACAAACAAACAAACAAACAAAAAAGAAAAGAAAAGACAATCCGTGTGGACAGGAACAATGTCCCTAGCAAGCTTCCTTCATTGCCCTTTTTTCCTACAGGCTATTACCAACACAAACTCAGGCATCAGGTAGCACTGGATGTATCGGATACACTTCAGTTAGCAGACGGGCTCTCGGGAGAATGTAGCCCTCCACCACGGTTGGGCGGATCCTGTATCCACTGTAGTCACTGTGCTCAGTTCACCTCTCTTCTCCTTCCTTTGCTCCGTCACTGGGGCGACGAAGCGCAGAACCGGTGACTCTTGGCTGTAGACTTTTACCTCTGTGATCATGACTGTCCGAATCACGTGCTGTTCGCATCAAGACTGTCCGAATGAAAGCTCTGGAAATCACAGCTGTTCCAATCACTTCTATCAGAATGCGACGCCTGTCCGCGCTGGAGTCACGTCTCTCCCAATTGCTTCATAATGTACACAACACACACACACTCTCTCTCTCTCTCTCTCTCTCTCTCTCTGTGAAGAGTCCACGTGGAGCCAAGCACCAGAGCTTTCTACAGATTTCACCAGCTCTGTCGGTTGTTTGCCAAGGCCTGGCTGGTCTCTGCGAACGGTTTCCCTGAGCGTTCTATAATGCAGTCCGTCTATTGCTCCTATTTCCCTTCCCCCCCCCCCCCCCCCCCCCTCCCCCCTCAGCAGTTCCCTCGAGGGCTGTTCATCATGGCCATTGAATTTTGCTGTGCGGCCACACGAACGTAGTTTTCTTTCCTTTGATAGATTTCAGCAGGTTGTAGTGGGTCCCGATGTGGTGCTTGGCGCATTTGTTCATTGGTGATGTCGTCCGTGTCTCTCTGATGTTGAGCATCTCTTTTTACACCTCTTTTCCCTGGCTTGGATCTATTCTTTACAGATCCTCAGTTCATGGGTAAAATCATGTTTGTGTAAATCAGGGTATAGGGTGAAAAATATCAACGTTTTCATCATTAAAACTCAAAACGTTCCATGAACGTATGGTGCTTCATACAGTTCTCAGTTCGTAAACAATCACTTCGCAGTGTCCATGTATTGTGGAGAGACTGTCCACCATGTTTCATCTGTCCAGCGAGTTTAGGCAAAATCAGGTTAGGTTTTTACATGATTTTGCGAACTGACAAACAACAAAAGCCGATCAACACACAACTTTTCAAGCGAAAGTAACACTAACTCATTCTTTTGGAAAGAGGCCTAATAATATATGGTATAATGAAGATCAAACATGCACAAGCGCGCCTTGGGATGGTCAGTATCATTAAACTAAATGGGCAGAGTTCCGTGACTGGATCAAACAGACTTGGTTACCCCAGGCACTAACCTTGCTAACTTTGAAATGTTTTCTTGTGGTTGCAGCCATCAGTATAAATATGACTCAAATCACACTGCAGCCATCAGTATAAATATGACTCAAATCACTTTATCAGAACAATGTCTACACATGCATTCAAACAGTAAAGTATGGAAGCAAATGCAGTTGTCTGCCGTGCTCGTATGAGGCAATATCTGTGGTGTTCTTTTGTGATCGGAATGCTCATGAACCTATGCATCGTAAGACAGGGCAGAACTCTTGTGAACATTTTTTCAATGATATAGTGTGTACATTTGTACTGCTTACATACATGACTAATACGTATCCTTTTTTTTTTCTTTTTGCAGCATTCATGTGCAACACACTCATACTTCCTGCATACAAGACTGACAGGTATGTTTCGTTGCAGATGCACGTGCAGCTCACACACACTTCCTGTATATAAGACTGGTATGTATCGTTTCGTTGCAGCATTCATGTGCACACGCCTATATTTCAAGTACTAGAGGACTGAGAGGTATCCGTTTGTTTGCAGCGTTAATGTCCACACACCCGTACATTTTGGTGTGGGAAAACGTCTACTGAGTGTTGTGAGAGAATAACAGTTCCTGAAGACTGTCATATTTAACAGGCCTACGTTTTTTAAAGACTGCCATTGCGTACCACTAAACCTTTGTCTTTATTATTGTCCCTATCTCTGTCTGTCTGTCTCTCTCTATCTGTGGTGTGTGTGTGTGTGTGTGTGTGTGTGTGTGTGTGTGTGTGTGTGTGTGTGTGTGTGAAAATTGCGCTTAGAGAGAGAGAGAGAGTCTTGGAGAGAGAGAGAGAGGAGGGAGAGAGAAAATGCATTTTACTAAGTTGTCCGTGTTATTTTTATACGCAAAAAACAACTACAATACAGTGTATGTCAAGGGCATACTTATCATATGCCTCTCAGGGTGTGTGCGTGTGTGTGTGTGTGTGTGTGTGGTGTGTGTGAGGTGAAGAGGATTAGGGCGTGGTCTTGGAGAGTACAGGGGGGTACGTGGGAACTGAGGGAGGCAGAGACCAAGAGGGGAAACGTGAGAGGCGAGAGGTGGGAGTGTGAGGAGAGGGGTGCAGAGGTGGGAATGAGGAAAGGGGTGCAGAGGTGGGAATGAGGAAAGGGGTGCAGAGGTGGGAATGAGGAGAAGGGGTGCAGTGGGCAGCTGGTGCAAAGTAGAGCGTAACCTAGAAAATCCTTCATAATTCCTTAGTGGAACATGTCACCCCAAACTTGCAGCTGATCCAAGACATGATGGTCACGCTGACTTTTAACGTTTTCTCCTGTTGGAATATCTCCAACTGTGAACGCGCCTTTCTTTTGAAAATAGAACCGTCTTCGCAAGAAGGCGAAACGTGTTAGAAAACCCAGTACATCTACCTAATGCGCACACACACACACACACACACACACACACACACACACACACACACACATACCCTACATTCCGAAATGGGGGATCATTCTGCTGTAATCAATCCACTCTGAAAATCACATTGTCCAAACCGCGCAGAAACTTTTTCTCCGTTCTGAAGCGGCAGTCCCCAGGCGGTTGGCCGGCCTGACTCGGGGTACCCTGCCAGCATAACGATCGGTCACACCCTCCAACAACCACCCGTGCCCTGTTGATCGGGCCACGGGACTCGGGTGGCATCGCTACCCATCCCCACGGCTGTCCACTGCTGTGCCTATTGTTGTTGTCCACCCGCTCGCTAGTCCAGGCTTTTGACGTCAGCACTGTGACTTTGTTTGGTTCGCAAGCAGAAGATGTTGCTGTTTTTTTTTTTTTTTGTTTTTTTGTTTTTTTTAATGGGCACGGGTGGTCTAAGTGAGAAAGGATTACACGGCTTCCAAGCCTTTTCCTTCATGCTGAAAAAGCCACAACAACGACCGTGGCAGATTCCAGAGCCGGAATAGCTCAGTTGGTAGAGCGCCGGACTCGTAATCTTGGTGATCCTGGGGGTTGCGGGTTCGAATCTCCGCTGGGGGCGTTACAAGGGCATTTTTCCCTCAGAGTTAACATTGCTTCTGACTCCTTTTTCCATACAGTCCTTCGAATGAGACTATAAACCGAGGTTCCGTGTTTGAACGCATGCATAACATCTTGCACACACGTCAAATCCCATAACCAACTTTCGGAAGAGTAGGCCAGTTTGGCCGTGGTATGGATGACACGTGACACATAGCATGCACCCTGCGTGAGAAATGGAAAGAATGAAGGAAGTAAGGAAAATGAGTGAACGATATTGAGCGACATGGACTGGATGACACGGGAAACGACTGAATGAAGCACCAGCTGGCAGCTCTTCAGTCGGCACTACCCAGGTGGCAGCCCGTTGTGTAAACGAGTGTGGATTGTAAAGCGCTTAGAGCTTGTTTCTAGCCGAGAATAGGCGCTATACAAGTATTCATCATTATCATTATTATTTCATCGACTTGTTTGCTCTGCCAGCAGCATCCACCCCGTCCCCCAAACCTCCTTCCCTATCCCTCCAGGTCATCTCATTCCTGTATTTTTTTTTTCAGTTCGTCTGTACCTGAATCTGATCCTAACCCACCCCCTACCCCCCGACCCTACCTTCCGGCTGTCTTCGTCGTTGGTTTCCTGTACCACTGATGGGCATTTCGAACTCAGCTGCAGGGGCACCGGACTCGTGAACATCGTACGGACCGTTCCGGTACAGGGGGATTTTCCCCTCATAGTCCACATTGCTTCTGACTCCATTTTCCAAAAACCCCTTCGAATGAAACTGTAAATCCGAGCGAACGCACGCATAACATGCGGCACACGCATAAAATCTCTTCATCAGTTTTCGGAAGAGATGGTCAGTTTGGCCGTCGGTTGACATGTGACATACAGAATGCATACTGCATGACAATGAAAATGAAGGAAGAACATTGATGCTGACTGAATGACAAAGGAAACGACTGTATCAAGCGCCGGCAGTCGGCTCTACCCAGGTAGACAGCCCGTTGTGTAAACGACAGCGTGGACTGTATGGCTTAGAGCTTGGTCTCTACCCAAGGATAGGCGCTGTATAAGTACTCTTAGGAGTTATATAATTACTCATAACAATATAGTCATAACAATGATGATGGTGATGTTAATAATAATGATAATGATAATAATAACAACAATAATGTTTTGAGGTCTGGCTGTCTACTCTGACCAACGCCCGGTTCTCTCTTTTTGCACCCGCTCTCCAGACTGGTCTCAGGAGCCATGGAACCATTCTTGGTACGCTCCCGACCATCCTTAGGGCTGAGGGAAAGGGTCCCGACCATCCTTAGGGCTGAGGGAAGGCTCCCGACCATCCTTAGGGCTGAGGGAAGGGTCCCGACCATCCTTAGGGCTGAGGGAAAGGGTCTGGAGACGACCCCGCAGACAGGCCGTTGCCCCCTCAACAGACAGGGAACCACTGGGTCCCCAACTCCCAGCAGACGAGAACCTGGTACTCATCAGACAGAGAAATAAAGGGCTTGCAACGTACTGGCGGATAAGAGAGAGAGAGTTTCGTCAGCAAACAGTAAACCTTTTACGTCTGCCACCTGAGGATAGTAGTCCCTGTATCGACCAGACTACCATATACCCCCCCCCCCCCCCCCCCCCCCCCGCTCCCCCCTAAAACAGCCCACAGAATGACCAGAGTGGACTTTTGTCTTCCGATAAGCTTGGAACACCTGCCAGCGGGCATCCAACCACCGAATCACTACGACTCCAAACGAATGGAACCACGAACAACTTGTCTTTTCAGACAGTCTCCACCACCATGTTCGCCCTCCCCATCTTTCCACGTACCCTCTTTCCATACTGCATGAAGCGCACGTGATCCTGGGTCAGGCGTGTATACTTGAATGCGTGGTTTGCGTGAGGGCACGACACAGTCTCTCTCTCTCTCTCTCTCTCTCTCTGTCTTTCTCTCGTTCTCTCTCTCTCCTCTCTCTCTCTCCCCTTCTTCGTCTTCTTCTTCTTGAACGTCCACACGTCCACCTGTATGTCCAGTACTCCTCTCTCTCTCTCGTCTCTCTCTCTGACCATGACCCTGTATGCCCACAGTTTCTCTCTCTCTCTCTCTCTCCTCTCCTCTCTCTCTCTCTCTCTCGCTCTCTCCTCCTCTCTCTCCTCTCTCTCATCTCTCTCCTCTCTCTCTCTCTCTATTCATCTTTATGAAATGAGAACAATAATTCTGTCATAGTGTTATGGAGAATGAAGTCCATGTCCTATATTCCGTTATGGTATCTGCAATGACTGGAGGAGTTCATACCTAATAAGTACTCCAGACGTCCACTCCCTGTTCTGACTACCAAGTAACGAAGGACAAAAAAAAAAAGATAATGATCTGTGACACAGTGTTGCAGTTTACGTATAGAAAGACACAGGCAGATAAAATTATGATGAATGAACACATGAAACACATACTCAAATCTGTCTTACACCTCTTAGATTCGACTGATTATCATCTGCATGTGAACAAATAAACATCATTTGCGTGTGCCAGTGGCGTAACAGCATCTCTCTCTCTCTCTCCTCTCTCTCTCTCTCTCTCTCTCTCTCTCTCTCTCTCTCTCTCTCTCTCTCTCCCCCCCCCCCCCCCCCACCCCCACCCCCCTAAAGGTCCATGGCCAAAAATTCTGAATAAATCATTCGTGTCCGTATCCGCATCCACCCCCCCCCCCCCCCCCTCTCTCTCTCTCTCTCTCAATTTTTTTTTTTTTTTCTTCTATTACTGAATTGCGCATGGTGTCTTTTAAAAACTACTTTCCTATGTCCGTTTCTACTGCATCTAGAATGACGAGTCAGTCCTTGCTCAGAATGAAATCTGTACAGTATGTCCTGACCTTGTCTTCAGTGTTTATCCCATAACACATTGCATCCTCTGAATGGCATGGATAAAGCTTCGTATCTTAAGAAAGCTATATTGTATAAACGGGAATGTTTTTTTGACTTTGCCTCCACAAAGATTTAAGTTTCAGCAAATTGTCGGGGAGAAACCGAGCACATTGTAATATTCTCTCTGCCGTAATTTTTTTTTAAAAAGAAAATTGTTGACAGAAATGTATCAATAACTGTCAATGTCAATGTCAATGTCAATGTCACTGTACAACGTCAGCCATGTCGTAAGGAAGTTTGCATGTTTATGGATGAGGCAGAGTTTTTTTTTTTAAGACGAGGAAAGGGGGTGTAACATGATACACAGACAGAAAAGTTGGACTGGAACAACTCAAGGAAGGAAGAGGACAATAGACGTAAAAGAGAAGGACGGAAAACAGGGGAAAGAACGGTCAAGATGCACCACAGTGTACCAGTTCGACGTACCTGATAACAGAAGCATGGATGAACCCAACAAAAAAATGATGAAAGTGTTTTTACGAGGGGCTCTTCAAAAACTGATGAATGACTGATCAAAAGAACTCCGCATCAAACCGCTTGCCTGCTTCATTTTTTCCCCACTATTTCCCAGTCTTAAACTGCCATCCATTAACCGCGTGCACTAGGACCCCGGGGCGGAAAAAGAAACTCATAAATCCAACACAAATGACACGAGCTGCACCCACGCCTTTCTGTTCTGCCAAAATTCTTTCTCGCCCTGGACAATGAGCTGCCCACCAACCATTTCAGAGCTGGCTCTGCAGTGCCAGACCCCTGTAGTAAGGAGAGGCCGGATCGTGACTCCTCTCCATCATGCTTGACGTGGACTTGATTGGCTCTGACGATTCGAACTCTATGGCGATTTGGTAGCGCCTCTCTCTCTCTCTCTCTCTCTCTCTCCTCTCCTCTCTCTCTCCTCTCAATCTCTCTCCTCTCTCTCTCTCAATCTCTCTCTCTCTCTGTGCGTGCGTAGCGTACGTGCGCGCATGCGTGCGTGTGTGTGTGGGGGGGGGGGGGGGGTGGGGGGGGGGGGGGGGGGGGGGGGGGGGGGGGGGGGGGGGGGGGGGCGGAGAGGTGGGGGCGGAGAGGTGGGGGCTAACACGGGTATGTTGATCAGACATGCCATTATAAGGGTCACGTGGGCCAGGCACGTCATACATCATCCATCGGGACACGTTCACAAGTACAAGCTTTCTCCTGATGTTTTTTTCTCAGGTACATTTCACAGCGACGTTTTCTGACCGGTTTCCACCCGGCGCTCTTTTCTTATTTTCAAAACATTTTCTTTGTTTTGTTTATCCTTTTCCTTCTTCTTCGTCTCTTCTTCTTCTCTCTCTCTCTCTCTCTCTCTCTCTCTCTCGCCTCTCTCTCTCTCTCTCTCTCTCTGTGTGTGTGTGTGTGTGTGTGTGTGCGTGCGTGCGTGCGTGCGTGCGTGCGTGCGTGCTGTATCTTTCGTCCCTCTCTACAACTTTCTTTATACTTTCTCCCTATTTTTCTCTTGCAACACTTTCCCCTTCCATTTTTCTATTTTCTGCCTCTTTTGTTTTGTAAGTTTTTTACATTTCCATGCTTGCTCCCTATCTTACATGGGTTTTTTTTTATACTGTCTTCTACCTTTCTTCATTTTTTGCTATATTTCAGACTTTGCCCCCCCCATTCTCCTTCTACTTCCCTGTCCTATTTCATGATATGCTTGTCATTTTTTGCCATCCTTTTCCTGTTGTTTTCTATCTTTCTCTTTTTGCTTTTTTTTTGTTTTGTTTTTGCCGATCTCCTACAGTTCCGTATAATCTCTCTCCCTTTTAAACTACATTTTCTTAAGAACAGCAACAACAACAAAAACCTCCCACAGTTTCGTACCGTTTTTCTACCTCGTGGCCTTTCCTGACTCTCATACCTTTTACCGTTCCTATCGACATGGTCTTACTGTTTTTGTACCTTCTGGCCTTATTTACATTTTATACTTTCCCTCTTTCACTTTTTTCTTCATATTTGTTTCGTACCTTCTGTCCTTTTCTCACATTTTAAACATTTTTCTTTTTTTTTTTTAATCTACCTTTTTTTTTGTATTTTCTCTATCATCTTCAGTTCCCTACTTTTTTTCCACAACTTTTACTCTTTTCCTTCCGTGTTGTATTTTCCGCCGTTTCTTGAATTTTTTTGCCTTTGTCTTGGTTACCTGCCTTTTTTTTTTCTAACGTTTTCTGCCTTGTTCTCTTTCCTACATGTTCGTGACTTTCTCCTCTCCTTCATTTTCACAGCTTCTATTTTTTTTTTATTCGACTGTTTTCTTGTTGTTTTCTACTTTCCGCCCT
>JADBJO010018833.1:32500-34518 GCA_016801955.1 Conus betulinus
AGACATAGTCAGCAAATTTAGCGGAGGGAGAGGGTGGGTATGGAGAAAAAAGATTTTGTCATTAGGGTGGAGATATAGTCAGGGCAAATAGCAAAGGCAGTGGGTGGGTATGGGGGAATGAGATTGTTCATTAGGGTGGAGATATAGCCAGCGAATTAGCAAGGGCAGTGGATGAGCAGGAACCATCAACGTACTCATTGGGATGGCTATATCTGCAAGCAAAGCAGCCAGGAAGGTCGGATGGGTAGAAACAAATCAGCTTATTAACATTACGGTGGGATTGTGACCAGCTAAATCAGCAAGGGGATAGACGGATGCGAAGGAATGGGCGTATTCGTGGGGTTTGGCGACGATGCCTGCAGCACATCAGCAAAGAGCGTGGATGGACAGACAACTTGGCTAGTCGCTTGGGTCGGAGACCGGCCAGCAAAGTAGCCGCGGGCGTGAACACGTTGGAATGGATGAGCTTTTTTCGTTTAGGAAGACACACAACGAGCAAACATGCAAACGAAGGGACCGGGCAGAGAAGTGAGTTTCCAAAGAACAGCGAGCCTGATGGAGAACTTCGCACTGAGGGCGGCTGGACGATCCCTTCAAACACACGACGGAGTGGGCGTGGGACAGGTGTGATGCACGCGGTGCCAGACCGGCTCCATCCATGTCGTCCATCATCTGTCTAACAAGATGGAACGTCACTGCTGCAGGCGGCAGAGGCTGCGTGCTGTAGCTGGTGTGTACTGGTCCACCAAGGCTGGGGGGGATGTGTACACGAAACTCTGTGAAATGCTGTGTGTGACAATCGTTTCAGTACAGCGGGCAGTTATAAGAGAGGGCAGTCAGAAAGGTTTGAGGTGCGCTAATACAGAACAGATTTTTTTGCCACAGAAAGGTCTGCCGAGATGGCCTCCATCGCAAGTTTCTGTCATGTCATATAGAGACAACAAGGACAATTCGTTAATGATAATAATGATATGATTATGATAATAGTAATATAATAATGATAATAATAATATAGGATCATAATAATAATAATGATGAATATAATTGATAATACATAACAACAATAGTGATTATATAATGATAATGATGATAACAACTACAGCTATAACAGTAGTGATGGTACTGATGATTACATTAGTATAAACAGTCACGCCATGATGTGAGAATAAGGATAGCCGCAATAAACCAACATAACACTACTCCTCACTACCAACTAACACAGCTTATGATGACAAATGATGGGTGGGTAATGATAGTAGGTTATAGCCGAAGAAGCAGCAGCAGTAGGCACAGATGTTGCATAGTAGTAGGATTAGTAATAGTAGTAGTAGTAGTTGGTAGTAGTAGTTGTTTGTAGTTGTAGTTTGTAGTAGCATCAGCAGCAGGGACAGCAGTAGCATGTCGGAGAGGGATAAGAGTTGGGTACATCTGGTTTACCTCACTTTTAATGAAGAAATAGCTCTTTTGGTACATCACAAGGTGTTTGTTTTTGAGATTGATTTTGGATGTATACGCGTGATGTCAAAAGTTGTGTTTGTTTTTCTCGTCCCGTTTTTTTTTTTTTTTTTTTTCCTCTTCCCCTGAAAAATCCTAGGCTGGATATCCAGTTGCAGCAATGCGGGGGGGGACCACGGCCACACGCAGAACGGCTATATCGTCACGACGAATGGGTGTGGGACACGGCGTTTGGTACACGCTTGCTGCCAAATTGGGAACACCGTATGCCGGGCCTTTTCGCTTTGTTTTTTTTTTTCACCCACATTTTAGACATAAAAGAAACATGGGAAAAAAACAACTCTATACATCTATGTCTACACGACGACCCCCCCCCCGCCCCCCGCCCCCCTCTCCCCCCTGATACTGAATAGATTAATAAATAATAACTGAATCATGATAAATCAGGAACAAATAAGGCCCTTTCAGGGCAAATCACAATAACACACCCTGCAAAGAGACAAGCCAGTGTGCCCTAAAAACGCTTTGCTGGTGTTTATTATAACCAAGATCCCAGAAAGAGT
>JADBJO010018834.1:0-2500 GCA_016801955.1 Conus betulinus
ATTACAGAGGATTTGAGAGAGGGGGAGCGAGAAAGAAAAAAAAGGCAAGCAACCAGAAAGAGGCAATGAAAGACAAAAGGATAAGAACACAGAGCATGATAGGATAGAAAGAAGTAAGAAAGAGGGGACAAGGAAAGAAAGGAAAGAATGAATGTAGGGAAAAAAGGAAAAAAAAAAAAAAAGGGGAAAAGAAAGGGATAAAAATGAAGAAGAAGAAAGAAATAAGGAAGAATGAAAAAGAAAGAGGAAAGAAAGAAGAAGGACAGAAGGAAAGAAAGGAAAGAATGAAAGAAAGAAAAGAAAAGAAAGTAAGAATCAGAGATGATCTGAGTGCAAAAAGACTCGAGTTACATCTAATGACGGTACGTGCCCTTTGCTCAAATTAAGTTTCTCATTCATTTCTCTGTGTCCATATAACTGGGTGTTTGAGCCGTTCCCCCACAAAATACCAGACACAAAAATCTTATCGTATGTATCTATGTTTCTGTCTGTATGTTTCTGTATCTCTGTCTCTATCAAAACACACAAACACACACAAACAAACACAACACACACACACAAATACGCACACACACACACAACACAAAACACACACACACACCACAAACACACACCACTTTCCTCTCTCACGCACACACCCACAAGCCCACCCAACAAATACACCAGACACACACACCACAACAACAAACACCACACACACACAAACACGCACGCAACGCACGCACCACACTCTCACCAACGAGAGAGAGATGGAGAGAGGAGAAGGGAAGGAGAGGCTCGAGTGAAGGCAGAGATGAGAGGAGAGAAAGAGGAGGGAGAGGAGAGAGAGAGAGAGGAGTGTGTGTGTGTGTGTGTGGTGTGTGCTTGTTGTGAGACATTTTCACCAAGATGGAAGATGGGGAATACAGTTAGTGGAGAATTTGGACCGGGGGGACGGGTACCAGCCTCAACAAACTGGATGACGGACAACCGAGCCATTGTGGTGCCTTGGTGCACCTTGGTCAGCAGCCAGCAGCAGCAACAACCAACAACAACACACAACCAAAAGAGCGAAATGAGGCGGGGAATGCGCACCCCGCAGCACGGGGATTAAGGGGGGGGGGGGGGGGGATGGGGGGAGGGGCGGGGCGGGGCGGCCGCAGGGGTTGGGTTGACATGTAGTTCAGGAAGTCATCGGGAAGAAAGTTCTGAGGAAGGACTGGCGTCACGTCAATCAGCAGCATTGTCGGACAGTGATTTCCGTGTGGGAAGAATGAGTTCAGAGTTTTTTTTCCCCTTTATTTCTTATTTTCACTATTAAGATTATTGTTAGTAGTAGTAGTAGTGGTGGTAGTGTGGTAGTAGTAATAGTAGTAGTAGTATCATTATTGTTATTATTGATATAATTATTGTTTTTATTATCGTTATCATTATTATCATTATTATCATTACAATAACTACAACTCCTACAACTACAACAACAACTACTACTACAACTACAACAACTACTACTACAACAATAAACTACTACTACAAAACTACAATAAAAACTATACTACTGCGACTACCACAACAACAACTACTACTACTACAACTATAACTGCTACTACTACAGCTACTACTATACTACTACTACTACTACTACTACTACTACTACTACTATATACCCAACAACATCATAATTACGTTAGATTTAATGAAACATGACATCGAGAAACATAGTACAACACAGATGCTTTACATTGTACTATTGTTGCAGTTTCGCTTGTCGTTTTCGTTTCACCATTTTTTAGGACGTGTATCATTGCCAGAATTCTGACGATAGCCTTTTCAACATCAAGACAACAGTCTGAATACATGCACTGTTTCAGTATCCTATGATCAGTTTGATCGGTTATGTTCTGATTAGGTAAAACAATAATTATGATTAATGTTCACTATCACCATAAAGAGTTTTCTTTCAGTCGAATCGTTTCAAAGACATAAGGACTGCTTTCTGGGGCGCGCTTAAAGGGGGAGACAGCACCAGGAAGTACTGTCATTGAAGTCTCCTGAAATCTTCAGCAAAAACTAGGGTCTACGATGCATGCGTGGTATATACTTTGGCTTCGAGTGTTCATTACTCAAAGTTCAGTTGAAAATTCTGTTATCGGTGTATTAAGATTTTTTTTTTTTTTTAAGTTTGAAATGCATTTCAAAACTGAAAAACTAGTTTTGATAGTAAGAAATTCCGCTGTCTGTATTGTATTTTGAAACGGGTTTCTTAAAAAAGTATATCATTTAGAAACAAATATGTGCGCGCACACACGCAACACCACACACACACACCACACACACACACACACACACACACCACACACACACAACCAACCACACACACACACACACACACACACACACACACACACACAACATACACACACACACGTACGCACGCACGCACGCACACGCACGCGCACGCATGCACGCACGCACGTACACATACACACACGCACCACACACACACACACACACACACACA
>JADBJO010018834.1:10000-15000 GCA_016801955.1 Conus betulinus
GCTAACATTTAACAATCGTTTCATGGCAAGCAGATGCACTCTTTCGATCACAGTGTGATTTGCTGTCAAGCCCCAAACTTCTGCTCCATAGGTCAAAATAGGCTGAATTTGACAATCAAATATCTTAAAGAAAAATTTTGGATTATTTTCCCCAAGGGACCACAAAAATTTCAAAATACTGAAAACGCCTCTTTTAGCTTTCATAGCCATGTCTTCCAGTGAGTAAGAAAAAGTTAATCCCGTGGAGAAGATCAGTCCAAGGTACTTGTACTGGTTTACTATTTCTAATTGTTTGCCATTATAAAACCATTTCTCTCTTCCAGCAACATGACCCCCATTTCTAAATATGATTATTTTAGATTTTTCTTCATTAACCGTAAGCTGGAGTGTGATGGATGTTTTACTCAGAATATCTAACTGATGCTGGAGACCAATCACAGAGTGAGACAGAGAGAACAACATCGTCAGCAAATAACAAAATGAGTATGTGTAATAAATCGGGTGACAAACTTATCCCGTGTTTTCCCGATTGTATAATGTCATTTGCTAGTTCGTTGATGAATAGGGAAAACAAAATTGGGCTGCAATTATCACCCTGTTTTAACCCACGTGGACAATGAAAAGTGTCAGTGACGTCATTATTTGCACGAACTTTCGCTTTTACCACTTGGTACATGCTTCTTATAGCTTTATATATCTTACCACCAATGCCGTTTTTGCGTAATATAAGCCACAGGTGCTTTCTGTCTATAAGATCGAACGCTTTTTTAAAAATCTATAAACGCTGCGTACAGTTTCTGACCAGCTGACAACTGTTTTTGGACAAGTGTTAGTAGCGTAAATATATGATCAACTGTGCTATAATTCTTTCTAAATCCTGCTTGTGACTCGCTTAATATATTATTGAGTTCTACCCAGTTGGTTAGGCGTTGTTTATAATGTAGGTGTACAATTTACTATTAATGTTCAGCAATGATATACCTCTATAGTTGTCGGGTAAATTGGCATCACCTTTTTTGTACAGGGGCTGAATAAGCGATTCGGACCAGCAAAGTGGAAAGGTTCCAGAATCAAAAAGTTTGTTAAACAGTTTAGTTAGGAAAGAAATAATCTGCGGGGAAGCAAAATTTGTAAAATTCACCGCTGAACCCATCTGGTCCAGAGGCTTTGCCAAACTTCAGTGCTCGGATAGCTCCCCTGACTTCTGACTCGGTAATTACCGCATCCAGTTCAGAGCTGTCGAAATTAGTGCCGAAAAAAAACAATGATTATCATTATCGTAAGTGGAATCAAATTTTTCGTTATGTGTAGCATCATTGTTAGAACAGACAGAATCGAATACTGTCCTAAAGTGGTCAAACCACTCTTCTTTAGTAATACAGCTATCCGCTATTTTCCTAGATGTTCTTGACTTGATTGTTCCCCAGAACTTTTTTGGGTCGGTCTTATTTTCTTCTAGCATTTTCAGCGTGCGTTTTTTGTCTTCCTTCCTTTTACTACTTATAAGATATTTATATTCTTTTCTGTTTTCGGAGTAGAAACATCTAAGTTCTTCGGCACGCTTTTTGTCTTTACACTTATTGAAATTTCTGAGAGAAATTTGCAAGTCTGATTTCATCCTCTTACATTCAGTATCAAACCATGGGCTTTTCCTTATTTCGCCAACAGTTTTATCATACACTGACCAGCAACAGTCAAGCCTTCGTATAATTTATTTATGGCTAAATCTATATATTTTCGTCAGTTAATGCAGAAGCTTGATTGAAAGTATCAATAACGTTTTTAGACGTAAGAGCTTGTAAATAGGTATACAGGTTGTCCTGGTTCCAAACAATTCTTTGGACTACAGTCTTTTTAGGTTTGACGCAAATCTCTCTTAAATGCTTTTGAGTACTTAATATCATTTCAATAGGCATATGTTTGCATTCGACTTTTGGAATTACTCGCAGTTTTTGAGCGTATCCAACAATGCACCTGGACATCAAAAAATAGTCAATGACACTAGATCCATTGTGTGCAATATACGTGTATTCGCCTTGTTTGTCGCCAGAAATAAGACCATTCAATATCAATAAGCAAAACTGTTCACACAATTTCAGCAAAAATCTGCCAAAATCATTTGTTGACGTGTCTTTAGAGTTTCTTTGATACTGACTTTCTAACTCAGTTTCATCTGGATTGCTCAAAATTAAATCGGGGGAAGAAAAGTCTTCAGCATTTGCATTTCCAGTCCTTGCATTAAAATCTCCCATTACTATGAGGGGCAATTCACCAAATTGTTCATAAATATCTAAAATACAATGTTCCAATAAGTAGGTTCCATTTTCAATTTCTGTATCAACATAATAAGGGCTCTGACTAGGGGGGAATATACATACCAATGAGCACATTATCAACATGTAGGCCCATAATTGCTTTGGACATCTTGAGAACGACACACAGTTGTCATATTCTAAAGGAACGCTTTACAAATTTTGATAATTCTTTCTTGACCAATAGAGCAACGCCGCCAGACAAGCGCGAGTTTGCGCTATCTGACAGTTTGAGCGCTGGAGACACGAAAACCTCAAAGGTGGGAAAAAAATGCATGGGAAAATCGAATGCGAACGTTTCAGTGAGAAAAATTACATCACAATCAGAGAGAAACAATCTGACTTCAGGTTGATAGACGGTACACAAGCCTTCAATATTATAAGTGACAAAGGATAGAGATTTGTTGTTGAAAACAAGTGGGCTTAAAGGATTTCATGACACGGACAGGGCCGAGTCTCTAGGTGTTCGCAGGTTGCCCTTTTCTGTCAGTTCTTGAAGAACTAGTCCCAACACGCGGGAAGCATTCTGTCACTTGTTGTTGTCTGGCATTTGCTTTGCTGCGGGTCAGTCTGCACTGGGTTTGGGGAGTCTCAGATATTAAAGAAAAGTTCTGCTGGTCTGACTTCACGAAGCTTTTCTCGGAAGCTCGGAGACTGCCTCTCACTTCTGTATCTTTTGAGTTGATTGGGGACTGGCTTTCTATCTGGTCAACAGCAGACCAGGGATTAACCAGCTGTTGACGACTGTGTCACTAGTGTCCATCTGCTTGTCAACATTAGGTGAATTAACTGTGGACATGGATGAGGACAGATCTGTTTGGGCTGGAGAGATTCCATCGCAGGCAGTCTGCATAGGGTAGCCGGGCGCAGCATGGAGACGGGGGGTGCAACTGCCTGGCACGCCATTCTCTGCCGATGAAGAATAGTTTTCTGGAGAAGGGTGTGTACCATAACACCATCATCAGCTACTGCAGTCTGTCGAGGTGCCTGGTAGTCGCCAAGTACATTCTGGCCATTCGCATCCATTGATGCAGACACTGGCTGATGCTCCGTATTCCTCTCTGCACCGTGCTCAGGAACGGATCTTGTGACCTCGTGATCAGTGGAAGCCAGTAGACTAGCGCCCCACTTGTTGATCACGATCCCGTTATTTTTGACCGTGAAGAGCGCTGGGGTTTTGGATAGTCTTCCAAATGTTGTACAGTCCCTAGATTTGTAAACGATGTAAATTCGTGATTAGAATGTGAGGTGAGATAGCTATGCGTCATCCTTTCCTCGCCCTGGTGTGTCCCCGCTGACAATGCTGATGCATGCGGGATGTGGCCAGTGTTCTCTGCCCGATGTCCTGGAAGTAGCGGAAAAAGAGGTCATGTCTGCCGTCCATGGAAGTTGACTGTCGGGGGACAAGGATTCTGGTGGGGGAAGGTCATGAGAGCGGTTTGGGGCGGGGTCATGAGAATAGATTGGGGCGGGGTCATGAGAACAGTTAGGGGCGGGGTCATGAGAACGGTTTGAGACGAGATCATGAGAGCGGTTTGGGGCGGGGTCATGAGAGCGGTTTGGGGCGGGGGTCATGAGAGCGGTTTGGGGCGGGGTCATGACGATATGGGGCGGGGTCATGAGAACGGTTTGGGGCGGTGCCATGAGAACGGTTTGTGGCAGGATCATGAGCACGGTTTTGGGAGGAAACTGACAGGATGGCTGGTTCAGGCGTTGGGCCTGTGCTGGGCTGCTCGATGAAGTCGATGTGGACTGCATCTTCGTAAGCTGATCTCTCCACATCATATGGAGGGAAAGACCTCCTGTTCCTGCCGTAGAATAGTCTGCCCTTCCAGAAGTAGGCGTGGCGGCCGGCACCTCTTTCTTCTTTAATGATCTAGTTCTGGCGGTCTGTGAGGTCCGAGGCAACACGTATCCTGACATCAGCCACCATCTCCCTTCTGCAGTCCTGGGCCTTGAGAATGTCTACCTTGTCTTGACCATGACGCAGTCGGGCAATGATAGAACGGGGGATGACCACTGTTCCTCTTTGGACCAACACGGTGTGCACGCTCTATATCGTCGACTGACCATTGCTTGAAAGAAAAGAATCGATTTAGTAGCTGTACAACCTTACGAACACACATAGAATCTGTCTCTTTAGGGCCTTCAAAAACATTGAAGAACCGTAAGTTGTTACGACGAGAAAAGTACTCTAGTTTGTCAACTTGTATATCCATTTTGTGAGACACATCTAGGAATAGATCTTTCCACTGGAACAGGTTTTTGCATTGTTCTTCCAGGATGTGGCACTTGTCGGACAAAAGGCTAACATCATGCTTCAGCTGCTCGTTATCTCTTTGCAGAGCTTCGCAAAAGCATTCCAATTCTCGTATTGTGTCATTATTTTGGTACTGTGGGTAACCTGCTATGGAGAACATTCGTTGACTCAGAGATTCAGGGGGCTTGTTTTTGAGCAGTCACGGAGTGCACAGTTCTGCTATCGACTGGAGTGCGATCGTCAGTGTAATAGGTATTTGGGAATCCAGTGTACTGATTCCATTTTGTGCTTCTCCTTGCCGGCCCAGGGTTGGATTCTACATCTCCGCAAGACAACAAAAACCAACTGATCAGAACGCAGAGGTTTCCAGAATGAAGAACATTGTTATGTGTGGAATATGAATGAGTATTACGACACGTGCCTGGGTT
>JADBJO010018834.1:20000-25000 GCA_016801955.1 Conus betulinus
CGCAGTGAGGAAGATTGCTTCTCTTGGAATACTGTATTTTGGTTGGGCAGTGCCATTATTATTATTATTATTATTATTATTATTATCGTCCTCACCCTGCTCACGAACTTCACCAGGAATCACAAACATAATAAGCAAACATCACCACTGTTTATCTAAAACAACGTAGAGGGAAGTGAGCTCTCTCTCTGTCTCTCTCTCTCTCTCTCTCTCTCTCTCTGTCTCTCTCTCTGTCTGTGCGCGCGCGCGCGTGTGTGTGTGTTTATTTGCGTGTGCGCGCGCGCGTGCGTGTGTGTGTGTGCGTGAGCTGTGTGTGTGTGTGTGTGTGTGTGTGTGTGTGGTGTGTGTGTGTGTGTGTGTGTGTGTAAGTGATATTCCACTATCAGGTTTTCCCCTCCCCCTTTTTTCTTTCTTTTACTTTGTACGTATTCCTTCGAATGCCATTCCGTTGCATCCATCGCGATTTTCTACATATTCCTCCTTTTTAGGTTTCAGTAAACAAGTAGGGTAACTCCTGCCCCCATAAGAAAACCTAACACAGAGTAACTTTAATTCAAAACTGGGGGGGGGGGGGGGGGGGGGGGGGGGGGGGGGGGGGGGTGAAGAAAATGGGAACATGAAATAAGAAAATATATTACAAATATGAAAACTCTTCACTATCTGCATGAGGGGAACCATCGTAATCCCCTCTCGAAGGCAGATCTATTTGCATTGCCTGCTCCTAGGCCTTTCGTCTGCTGGATCGGACTCATCAGATTGACAGGGCTGATTGTGTCTGGGGCTCCTGGTGTCAAATAGAGACACACCACACTCCATTTCGATTGGTGAGAAGTGTCTGTGTTGGCTGTGGAATTATTAGCTGTTAAAGTAAGAAATAGTCAGATCTCAGGAATTGAAACTCCCCATTATAGTAATAAAATAATCATGCATTAGAAACTAAAACAAATGGCAGACGATACAGCTTTAGTTTTCTGAGAAATGAAGAAGACATGTTTAGTTCGTTAACTATTTTTTTTTTTTTTTTTTTTTTTTTTTTTTTACTGATTTTGAAAACTTCTCAGGTCTCAGACTCAAGCACTGAAAAGAAAAGGCACTTAAAGTGGGCAGACAATGTGGCAATCTAAATCTTCCTTTCGTCACAGTTGACAAAATTAAAATACTGGAGTATGTTTTGAAAGCTGTAGAATGGCGAGACACATTGAAGACAACTGGACAAGTAGAATTGAGAGAATGAAAAGCTCATGCAAAAGATTGGAGCAGGAGGGACTTGAGCATTCATGGTAAAGTTGTGCTAGTAAAAACATTCCTTTAAAGTCATTTTGTTTCTACTATGCAATGCAGTCCATTGGTCTTCCTAATGTTGTTCTAAAACATAAACTGTCTTCACAAATTTTTTGTGGCTGAAAAGGTACAGCAACAGAAACGAGAGTTCACCTGAATGTTGTCTGCATTAGACGTACTGCTGGGCATTGAAAACTCAGCATTGCTGAATTTTTTATACGAGTACATAAATCATTTGTTATTGTTAGGCGAAATATGCGTAAGTGCTTACAAAAAGACTGAGTCTGCAATTTCTTTGCAGGTCATTTTTGACAGAGAGTATGGAATCAGAAATATTGATAAAGTCTCTCTCTTCCATACTCTCCTCCCTCTTCCTCTCCTTCTCTCTCTCCTCTCTCCTCTCTCTCTCTCTCTCCTCTCTCTCTCTCTCTCTCTCTCTCTCTTTCCTCTCAGAATTTTTGTTAAGTAAGGCCAAAGAATGGGCTTTGGCCTTACTGAATACATAAAATTCTGTTCTGTTCTCCTCTTCTCTCCTCTCCCCTCTCTCTCTATCTCTCTCTGTCTCTCTCTCTCTCTCTGTCTCTCTGTGTCTCTCTGCCTGTCTGTCTCTCTGTCTGTCTGTCTGTCTCTCTTTCTCTTTCTCTCTGCTTCACTTTGTGTCTGTCTTCTCCGTCCACCTGTCTACACCTATCCTCCCCTCTCCCTCTGACCCGCCCCCCCCCCCCCCCTTTCTCTGACCACCCTCCCCCCCCCTCTCTCTCTCTCTCTCTCTCTCTCTGTTTCCGCCTTCAAACTGTGATCGCATGGTGACCCTACCTTCCATGCTAGTACGCTCATTCCTTTGTACCCTCCTTGTATGATTGTTTTCGATTTCGTTTCAGGGAGGGCTTCCAGGGATTTTTTTTCTTTGACCCAGGAAAGGACGGGGGGATGACCATGGATGAATTCCTGCCCGTATCTGCCTCTCTCTCTCTCTCTCTCCCTCTCTCTCTCTCTGCTCTCTCTCTCTCTCTCTCTCTCTCTCTATATATATATATATATATATCTCCCTCCCTCCCTCCCTCCCCCTCTCTCTTCCCCCTCTCTCTCGCCATATGCAGAATGAAAGCGTCAGTACACTGCACAATAGTACATAAATAAACCTAGACGACTGTTATCAAAGGACAAAACATTTAAAACAGCAAGAGAATGTCCATCATGACCAGATCATTGAGACGTGTGCATAGTGAGGCGGAATTATAGAGGAAAAAAAAAAAAAGAGAAAAGAAACAAAAAGCTTACATGATTGAGGGACAAAATAAAAAAAAAAAAAAAAAAAAAAAAAAAAAAAAAAAAAAGAGAAAGGTGAAAAAATTGGAGGAGGAGGGGACCCCGACAGTGGGGAGGAGGAGGAATAGCCGAAGCATGGACAACCTAAACACAGATTATTTCCTTCATTGGAAGTTAATTCGGGAGGGGGGGGGGGGCTTGGGTGGAGGGACGGGGGGTAGAGAGTGAACTGAAGGTCAGGTCAGCACCTTTCTTATCACCGAAAAGCGGGAAGGAAGGGGGGGGGGGGGGGGGGGGGGGGGGGGGGGGGGGAGGTGGGGGGGAGGAGGTGACGGGACGGTGTGGGGTGGATAAGACGGGGTGCGGGGGTATGCGAGGAGAGAGAGCGAACATGCATATATATATATATTATATATATATATAATACTATATATATATATATATATCTGTTTAGAATGGTAAAAGTAAGTTTTTAAAATCGACAGGTCTGTTTCGAGCCCTGTCGATTTAAAACTGGGGGGGAGGTGGGGGGGGGGGGGGGGGGGGGGGGGGGGGGAAGAGCACACAGTATTGACAAAACTGTTAAACATGATAGAGAAAGTAGACACTAAGTGTGAGGGGAGGGGGGGGGGGGGGGGGCGGTAGGGTGAGGGGTTGGGGGAGAGAAAGGGCGAGAGAGAGATTATTTTTCCCTTATTAAAAAAAAAAACGGAAAAGAACATGAAAAAAAATTGATCTGTGTGACCGTTGTCCATGGTCCGCTTGGAGCACTACTACAAAAAAAGTGTTTGTTTTGCTCTCCTCAGTCATGTGTTTTAATACAAATCTTTCAGTATATTGCTTGGTGTAGCGTGTCTTTTTCTACTCCCAGTCGTCTATAGAACGGGGAGTAATTTCCAATGGGAAAGAAGAAATGCTCTCCTCTCTCTCTCTCTCTCTCTCCTCTCCTCTCTCTCTCTCTCTCTCTCTCTTCCTCTCTCTCTCTGTCTTTGTGTGTGTGTGTGGTGTGTGTGTGTGTGTGTGTGTGTGTGTGTTGTGTGTGTGTGTGTTTGTGTGTGTGTGTGTGTGGTCAAAATGTGTTTCCACTCGCTCTAGACAAAACTGCTGGACCGATGTTTCTGAAAATTTGTGGGTATGTTCATTATGGGTCACGGGATGATCCAATGTTTTATGTTACCAGAATAGCCATTTCTAACGGCTATAAACGATATTTTTGTGATGCACAGTTTTAAGCAGTAAACTGGTTTATAAAAAGTGTAACCATCTACTGTAAGCTCCTTGGTAGCATAGTGGCTAGTATCGCAGCCTGTCACGCGGAAGACCAGGTTCATTTCCGGGGACAGCAACTTTTTCTTTTTCTTTTCTCTTACATACAAAATTTGTACCACCAAAACGGGAATGCTATAATGCTATAGTGCGATAGTGACTGATATATATATATATAATATATATATATATATATATTATATATATATATATATATAGATATACATTTTTTTCTCTTTGTTGTGCTGCTGTACTGGGAGTACATGTGTATGTTTTGCCTCTTGTTTGTTGTCAGTTCCTATGTTTAATACAAATGTTTCAGTATGTTGATTGGTGCAAAGTGTCTGTTCCTATGTTTTAATACAAATGTTTCAGTATGTTGATTGGTGCAAAGTGTCTGTTTGGTTTTAAATAACTTTTATTCAATAAACAAACGGAATGCCTTCATTATTGCCAGGACAAACGAGCAGAAAACAAGCCCTAGGCTTATACTGTGCTCAAATATGCATGTACAATATATTGGCAGTTTAAACCATTTACAATATACTGAATATTCTGCCTCATAATTGTGAGGGTTTTTTTTTTTTAAGGAAACCTATAAAACACAATTGTAGAATAAAAACAAAATGAAATGATACGAAAAATGGGAGGAAGGGAGGGGAAGCAACAATCACGCCATCAACAATATGTGTGAACCGTTTACAAACAAGAGAGAAAGTTACAGTAAATAACGTAAGTTAGGGCAGAAACCAGCATTGCCTGAAGTAATAAACTGAAGTATGGTTCTTCAGTTTAGATGAACATTTTTCCGATTTTCCCCCTTTTTTTCTTTCACCCTTATTTATTTATTTTTTTTTTTCTACCTGTTGTTATTTTTCTTCCCTTAAGAAGACACTATGGCATCAATGATGTAAGCAGAAAAAAAAAAAAAAATGACTCATTTAGCGAAGATGTTGCCGAGTCAGTTAGCAAACAAACCATTACATAAACTATGTCTTTGGCCAGTCGATTTGTCAGTCAACCTTTTATTTCAGGAGTAAAACAAACACAAACAGAAAAAAAAAAAAAAAAAAACGATCCCTACGAATAAATACGGCCCAAAAATATAGTTGTAGGACAGACAGTACAAAAAAATACAAAGAAATGCAAAAAAAAAAAAAAAAAAGAGGAGAGAAAAGTCAAGG
>JADBJO010018835.1:0-2500 GCA_016801955.1 Conus betulinus
TTCTGGAATTTGGAGAAACACCAAAACTTTGTGGAACGAAGTCTTGAAACCTGGGGGCCGAATGCGAAGACTCCGAGATCTCGTTGAAAAAAAAAAGAAACGAAACACTGTTTGGGGGAAGAGGGGGGAGGGGAGGAGATGCCTAAATCTTACAGAAGGACAAGAATTTTGTGTTGCATGTAGGGGAGGTGGGGAGGTGGGAGAGACGCAGAACCTTACAGAAAGAAAATACTCAGGGGGGGGGGTGGGGGGGGGGGTGGTAGTTGTGGTGCAGGGCAAGATACACTGAACATTACACAAAGACGATACAAAACCCCAATGATAGGGTGAAAGAAACACCGAACCTTATAGAAAGAGGAACGAAATCTTGAGAGAGGGAAAGACAGACCAAACCCTACAGAAGGAGACGATAAACCCCGACGGGGAGGGGGGTGGGGGTGGAGGTTTATACCAAACCTTATACGAAAAGGACACGAAATTCTGTGGCGAGGAAAAGAGACACCGAATTTTCTACGATGCTAATACCGAAATCGGGAGGGGGCAGGGGGTGGTGGTAAGCACAAAACCTGAAACAAGAGAATACGAAGCCTGGTGGAAGGAAGAGAGATATTGAACTTCGTATCAAGAATACAGAGCCATGGGTGGGCGGGGGTGGGGTGGGGGGCACAGAGTTGCACAAAGATACAAAACCCTGGAGGGAGAGGGGGAGGGGGTGGATGGAAGATATAACTGAACCTATCAAAAAAAAAAAAAAAAAAAAGCAGGAAAGAAGATTCAAGACCTTGGGTGGACGGGGAGGGGTAGGCGACACCGAACCTGAACCAAACAGAAAGAGAATATGAAACCCTATCGGGTGAGGTAGGACTCTGAATTTTTCGACAGAAGACACAAAAACCTCCAGGGGAAGGGAATAGCGTGGAGGCACGCATAAACTTATAGAAAGAAGATACAAAACACTGGTGGGTTGGGGTAAGAAATACACTGTACCTTATAGAAGAGGACTGAAATCCTTGAAACGGGGGGGTGGGGGGGGGGGGGGGGGGGGGGGGGGGGGGGGGGGGGGGGGGGCGGCGGCACCAAACCGTAAAAGAAAGTCACAAAACCAGGCAGGAGAGGGAAAGGGGGTTTATTACCGAACCTTAGAGAAAGAATATACAAAACCTCGTGGATGGAAGGAGAGACCACCCAAAATCTGAAAGAATGACACAAAAAAACCCGGAGGACTGGGGCAGGTGGGGGTGAGTCGGGCGGAACAAAGACACCGAACCGAAGGAATAAACACACAACAGTATGTGGTGGCGAAACTGATACCGAACACTGTAGGACTCGAAATTCTGGAGTGACGAAACACCGAAACAAAAGGCACGAAGCACTGCTTGGGGGGAGGGGGGTGCCTAAATCTTAAAGGAGGACAAGAAGTTCTGTTGCCGGTAGGGAAGGGTGGGTGGGAGAGACACAGAACCTTACAGAAAGAAAATACTCAGGGGGGGGGTTGGGGGGACGGTGGTAGTTGTGGTGCAGAGGCAGATACGCTGAACATTACACAAAGACGATACAAACCCCAATGACAGGGGGTGAAAGAAAGAAACACAGATCCTTATAGAAAGAGGAACGAAATCTTGCGAGACGGACAGACAGGCCAAACCTTACAGAAAGAGACGTTAAACCCGGGTGTGAAGGGGGAGGGGGTGGGGGATGGAAGTTTATACCAAAACCTTTTACTATAAGGGCACAAAATCCTGTGGCGAGGGGAAATAACCGAATTTTAGGAAAGAGGACAAGAAACCGTGAGGGGTGCGGCGGGGGAGGGCACCCATTCTTTTAGAAAGCTAACACTGAAGTTAGAGCGGGTGGGGTGAGGAGGCACGAAACCTGAAAGACGAGAACACGAAGCCCAGTGGAAGGAAAAGAGATACTGAACTATAAAAAAAGACATTACAAAAGCCCCCCCCCCCCCCCTCCTCCCCCCAAGGGGCTAAGGGGCAGCAGCAGCAGCACAGAAATAAAGATTCGAAACCTTTACGAGAGTTTAAAGGGAACCTTAACTAAGAAGGGAACACGAAATTCCGTGGATGAGAGAAAGAAACCCCTAACCATGTCAACAGTGGACACGAGACCCTCTTAGGGTGAAAAGAAACACTGAACTTGATGGAAAAAGGATGATACACTTTGTGGAGAAGAGCGGGAAGGAACAACGAACCTTATAGAAAACATGGCACGAAACTCTTGGAGGCGAGGAGGGGGGGTGGGGCGGGGTACAAACACGAAATTTTATAGACCCATTCTGTGTGGGGTAAAAAAGACACCAACCTTATGGGGAATGAGACAAGAAACATGGGGTGGAGTGAGTGGGTGCGTGAGCCAGCGAACTTTATGGAGACAAGCCACGAAACCCTGTAGGGGGATAGACAGGTGTGGAGGACACACCCATTCTTACGAAAACAGCAATTTAACACAAGAGTTCTGGGGGAAGCATCAATCCTTATAGGAACGAACACGA
>JADBJO010018835.1:7500-17500 GCA_016801955.1 Conus betulinus
GCGTGAGAGGGGGTGTGTTTGTGAGAGAGAACTAAAACCTTATGCCGAGGGGACAGACATGTCGACAGTTAAAGAGAGAACGAACCTTAGTTTAGTAAAACATGAAGTCTGAAGGGGTTGGGGGTGGGGGTGGGCACCAAATTCTGTAGAGAGGAAAGACACACCAAAACACTGTGAAGAGGACAGGACAGCTGGGGTGAGGGAATAGATACGTAACCTTAAAGACGGCCTGTTGGTAGAAAAGATTAAAAAAAACACAAAAAAACTTAAAAAGGAACATAAAAAGAAAACACGAAACCCTCTGTGTGCATGTGTGTGTGTGCGCGCGCGCGCGCGCGCGTGTGTGTGTCTGTGTGTGTGTGTGTGTGTGTGTGTGTGCGCGCGCGTGCGTTTGAAAAGGGGGGGGGGGGGGCACACCGAACCTTAAAGAATGAGGACACGAAACCGTGTGGGTGGAAAAGAGACGCCTAACCTGATGGAAACAAGGACACAAAACCAAGGGGGTGGTTTGAGGTAAAAGACATCGAACTATGTAGAAAGAGAACGCCTGGCATTTGGGGGAAGGTGAGCGGAGAGACTCCAAATCTTACAGAAATCAGCAGGAAACCCAACAAGGGAAGAAAGAAACAAGAAGCTTTACAGAAAAAGTGAAAAAGTCTACGGTGGGTAAAGAAACACCGACATTTAAAGACAGATGACACAAAACAGAGAGAAGAGGTGATGGGTGGGATGGGATGGGGGTGAAGGGACACCAATTATCATGAAAAGAGGGCACGGAACCAAGTCATAAGAAAAAGGAACATAAATTTCTAGAAAGGGGACACGAGAACCTTTGGTGGAAAGAAGACACACAAAACTGTACAAAGACACAAAACTCCTGGCACAAAAGAAGCACCGATTTTTTTTTTTTTTTTTTTTTTTGGAGGGGGGGGGGGGGGGGGGGACGCCACGAAACCTTTGAGAAGAATGGGGGACGAGCGACACTGAAACTTATAGAAAGAAGACACGTGCTGGGGGAGGGTGTGGGTGTGGAGACAAAGAGTCGCAGAACCTTCTAGAACGAGAATCAAAAAAAAAAAAAAAAAACCCCTGTGTGTGGGGAGGGGGGAAGCGGGGGGGGGGGGGGGGGGAGACGAGATACCGAACCTTGCTGAAAGAGGACACAATACGGTATGTGACGAAAAGAGACACTAAACCTTATAGAAAGACAACATGAAACCATGGAAACTGATACGAAGAGAAATCGAAATTGTGCGAGCTGAAAGGAAGGGCACCAATTCATAGAGTAAGAAGACACGATAGAGAGCGAGAGCGAGCGAGAGAGAGAGAGAGAGAGAGAGAGAGAGAGAGAGAGAGAGTTTGGAGTGGAGAGAGAGAGAGAAAGCCAACGAACCACACAGAAGAGTACAAGTAAATCTGAGGTGGGAAAAGAGACAGAACAGAACATTATAGAAAGAGGACACGAATCCATGGGAGGGAGGGAGGAGCGGGGAGGGGACAAGAAATACCCAACCTTAGAAAAGGACACAAAACCTCAGAGGGGTGGGGGGTGGAGGTGTGTTGAGACCTTATAGTAAGAGAAGACGAGCGAATCCCCGTGAGAAGGAGGCGGGGGCAGAAAACACAGAACTTGTAGAGAGTGGACTCAAAACTTTTTTTCGGGGGGAAGGAGGGTAAACCCACCTTTATGGGGCACCAAACCTAATAGGAAGAGAAGACGAATCCTCATGGAAAAGTGTGTGTGTGTGTGTGTGTGGGGGGGGGGGGGGGATGAAATAAAACACAGAACTTATAAAGTGGACTCAAAACGTGTGTGTGTGTGTGTGTGTGTGTGTGTGTGTGTGTGTGTGTGTGTGTTTAGGGGGGGGGGGGGGGAAGACGCCGAACGTTATATTAAGAGGACCGAAACGCTAATGCAAAAAGAAAAAAAAACCCAAGAAACCCTGTGTATATAGAAATACAGGCCGAAACCTCGAAGGGGGAGAGAGGGGAGGGGTGTGCCTGAAGGGGAGGGAGGAAACGGAAAACGAAAGCTCATTCTGAGGACAAAAGTAATTGGGAGAGGGATGGGGGACACCAGGCCTTTTAAAAGGACATGAAACCTGTGGCAGGGATAAAGACACCAAATCTTTTGAAAAGGGGACACTGAACTGCCTAGGATGAAAAGAAACATCGATTCTGAGAGAAAGAGGACACAAAATACGGGAAAACGAGAAGGCGCTAAACTTTAAATAGGACACAAAAAAGAGACACCAAACCTTGTGGGTAAGAGAACACGAAACCCTGTGGAAGAAGAAACGAAACCCTTCAGAAAAAGAGATGACAAAATCCTCAGTGTGCGCGTGGGGAAGAGGAGGAGGAGGGGGTGGGGGCGTTGATCCTTGTATATATATAGAGGATCTGAAAAGCCCTTTGGGGACGGTGGGGGGGGAGGGGGGGGGGGGGGGGCAAGGAACAGACACCAGACCTCGGACGCAGAGGACACAAAATACTGTGGAGGTACGATAGACACTGAACCTAACAGAAAAAGAACAAGAAACCCGTGTGTGGAGAGGTAAAGGGGAGGTAGGAAGGGCACCGAAACCTGCAGAAAGAGCAAACACTGAACCTACAGAAAAAGAACATAAAACGTGTGTGTGTGGAGACGTAAGGGGAAGGCGGGGGGGGGGGGGGGGGTCACGGAAACTTGCAGAAAGACGACGACACAAAAAAGGAAAAGATGGCAAATTATGGGGGGGTGGGGTGAAGAGACATCGAATTTTACACCATAGAACACAGAACTCGGAGGGAGCGTGGGGGCAGGGCACCAAATCTAAGAGAGGACAGCAAACCCCGTGAGAAAGGAAAGAGATAAGCACACAGAAAGTGTACAAGTAACTCTGAGGGGGGGTAAAGAAACATCGAACACTTGGAGGGCACTGAACATTGTCGAAATCAAAAACCAAAGCCTGTAGGAAAAGGTGTGTGTGTGCGTGTGAGTGAGCGAGTATATGTGTGTGGTGTGTGTGTGTGTGTGTGTGTGTGTGCGCGCGAGTGAGTGAGTGAGTGAGTGTGTGTGTGTGTGTGTGTGTGTGTGTGTGTGTGCGCGCGCGTGCGAGCGAGCGAGCGCGTGTATGAGTGTGTGTGTGTGAGTGTGGACAGAGATACCGAACTTTCCAGAAACGAAGACACCAACTTTGGGAAATGGAGGGAAGAAACACCCCAAACGTACAGAAATAGAGCACGAAAAACGGGGGGGGGGGGGGGGGGGGGGGGGGGGCGTAGAAAGAAGACACGGAACTGCGGGGAAAAGGGGGGAAAGGAACCGATCCTGAACGAGAAAAGGACAGGAATCCCTGTGGGGAGTACATAGATACAGGAAAAAGAAAGGGGACAAAACCCTGAGGGCCGGGAAGGGAATGAGGGGAAGGAGGCTGGAGGGGTGGGTGTGTGTTGAGAACTATGTTTAAAGAAAACCTAGAACACTGTGGACATAGGACAACAGACACAAAGTTTGTAGGAAAGGGACACAACACTCTGTACGTGCAAACAGATGATAAATCTCAAAGAAAGAGGGCAGGGAAAGCCTGGAGGCAGGGAGTTGGGGTGTAAGGATACATCGAACCTTATTGAAAGCAGACATAAGACACTGGGATTTGGGGTGGGGCAAGAGAAAGAGAACGAAGAGAATAGGAAATCCGGGTGGATACGCCGATCCTTGCAGAAAAAAGGAGAAGGAACCGGTGGGGGGGGGGGGGGGGGGGGGGGGGGGGGGGGGGGGGGGGGGGGGGGCAGTGAGAGGAGCGACACCAAACCTTAGAAAAGACAAGAAACCGTTGTGAGGCGGATACCGTGAGGAGCAAAACCATGTCACGGGGAATAAGAGACACTGAAACTGGTAGAAAGTGGGCATGGAATTCTGTTGAAGTGGGGTATGGATGGGGAAGACACACCCGAACCTTGCAGAAAGAACTCGAAATCCTGAATGGGCGAAAAACGAGACAAAATCAAACCCTAAAGGAGGTAACGAAACCACTGATGGAGAAAAGAGATACCGAACCTCATATAATGGGAGTCAAGTTTCCGAGGAAAAAATAACGCATCGATTCCTACAGAAAGAGGACCTGAAAGTGTTGGGAGGGCGAGGGAGGGGTTGGGGATAGACATAGAACCTTCCAGAACGAGAACACGAAACCCTGTAGGGGCAAAGAGATACGAAATATTATAGAAAGAGAATAAATCTTGAGTGGAAAAGAAAAAAAAAAACTGAACCCTTTAGAAATAGGACCGGGGGGGGGGGGGGGGGGGGGGGGGTAGAAGAGAAACCAAACCTTACAGAAAGAGGACACAAAACTCTGGGGACGAAGAGACGCCGAACCTTATAGAAAGAGGCACACGAAACCCATGAGGGGGAGGATGGGGAAGGGGTGCAGGGGACGGGCTCGCCAAGTCTCATGAAAACAGGACACAAAACCCAGGGGTGGGGGTAGGGAGTGAACAAAAACACTTGTACAAGAGGACACAAAAGCCAGTGATGTGAAAAGAGTCACCAAGCCTTACAGAAAGAGGACACGAAGCACTGTGAAGGGGTAGGGGAGTGGGGGCAGGCACTAAGCCTCATACAAAGTGGACATGAAACTCTGTGGGATGAAAAGACACTCAGCCTTGTAAGAAAAAGTCCGAGTGACCGATGTTCACCTGAATGTCGGAAAACGAATGATCGGCATCAGCAGGCAACTCTTCATTCAGCTCCACCCAGGTAGGAAGCCCTTTGTTTAAATGCCAGCATGGACTGTAAAACGCTTACAGCATGATTTCTAGTCGATGACAGGTGCAAAATAATGACAATAATATAATCTGAAAGAACACAAAAATACCAGGTACTAAACTGTACTCAAGAACAATGTAGGCCCATGTCTGCCCACTCGACTGTGAAAGAACAGGCACACTACACTGGGATAAAGGAAAGAAAAATGAGAAAAAAAATAGAAGATAGAAGACTACTTAGCTGCATTCCTCCGAGTTCACTCGTCCTGGACTCCGTTTTCCGCGGCCATTGTTGCAGGAGGTCTTTGGTCCTGTTGATTTTAAACCATATTTTTACATCATATCTTCACAATGAAGCAATATTTTAGTTGTTTAAGGCAAGGTGATGTAAAAATAGACGCACTTCACAAAACGTCAAGTAAACGTACATTTGACAGGCAATACGAAACGGACCCTTGAATATTTGACTACTGTTTTCTTTAAATGATAAAAACATCAGACATCAACAAAGCACAAAACAATCCTATTCGGACAAACCGTTTTACGCGTTATTCTCTATCGTCTGCCGAGGTATACATTTATCAAAAAATTCACGTTTTGTCGGGCTGGGGCCTAAAGTCTGTTTCAGAATGATAGAGGTCTTCACCTGTCCAAGTGGAGTAGCATGTCAGTGCGCCGCTTCGTTCAGGCCGATGAAACTGGACGAGTGTCATCGTCCATCCTTGTTGAACACCACAGAAAGGAAGTGTAGACTGCCACTGCAGGCACTGCAACAGGAGACAATGTATCGGTGTATGAGGTGGCTGGCATAAGCAGCGTGGGAATGCCACTGAGAGGGGTACGGAAGATAAGACATCAAAAAGTGAAAATGACAAAGACACAGGAACAGAAAGAGAAGACAGTCGAAAATGTCGAAACCCAGACAGAGGAATGACGGTGGGGGCACCATATACAAACGGCGGCAAATGATGCTTTGAAATCGGAAATATAACTTAAAAATTATAAATAGGGTTCGAAAACGTTACGAGCCAAAACGGAATGCGCGGAAGGGGGGGGGGGGGGGGGGGGGTGGGGGGTGGAGAGACGTGAACAGCATGCTGTCTGTGTACATAAAATGGTTTTAGCCCGAGGTAGACCCACACATCACAGACTGGAAATCGCCCGATGATATCCGATTCAGAAGTTTGTACAGCAGAGGAATCGATGCATTCTTTTACATTTCTTGGTGTCTCACATAGAGAGAATGATGCTAGTCACTTGGAACCGTACATCTAAATCGTCAGAGGCAGAATGTTGTTTAATTATTAAGGACCACCACTTAACACACATTGCACGTAAAACGTCTTTTTCACTCTACCTTTTCAAGAGAGTGATCTCACTCAAAGTAAAATACACCCTTAATCTATGCAAAGGAAATTAAAGCGAGGAGAGAGAGAGAGAGAGAGAGAGAGAGAGAGAGAGAGAGAGAGAGAGAGAGAGAGAGAGAGAGAGGGGGGGGGGGGGGGGGGGGGGGGGGGGAAAGAACCGAGATTGTGAAAAAAACTGACTATAAATCAAAGCTAGACGGCACTGATCACAAAAAAAATGATAAAAAAGTTCTTGAAAAAAAAATAATCTTTTCAACAAACGCAGTTATTGACGCTTTTTTTCCCTGTGGCGCACTCTACGATTTGAATTCTAGCAACGACGCAAGTCTTTTGCCATCCAAATCAGGCATGATTGTCTCTGGTGCCCACAGCATTCCACAACCCCCCCTTCATCTTAGTTTGTGCACATTCCCTCACCACTTGTTTGAAAACCATGAAATACACCAGTGCATTAGAAAAAAAACACTAATACAAAAGCACACAGCTTTCCCCGAAGATGGAGTATGGCTGCCTTAATGGCGGGATGAAAAACGGTCATGCTCACAAAACTCCACTGCCTGTCTATACAGGCAGTGTCCGCAGGAGTATCGGCCTGTGTACGCAGAAAGACAGAAAGGCACACAGCTACCAATGGAGTGGGGCTGACCGTATTTTGAAAAAAAAAAAAAGTATATATACAAATAAGGAAACTAGCGTAATTTCAGACCCGTTTTGGGCAACGAAACTCAACACTTCTTTAATCACCTTAACATGATTTTGAGAAAGCATCTTTGCTACATATAAACGTATAGAGAATTCTCTCAAACGACGTGTTTTGTCCCAGGTAATCAATCCCATCTCGCCTTCCCATTTGCCCCACAAATTCTGGGAGTCTCTACAACCTTTGAGAGTCCTACAATCCTCCAGATTCCAGGAACTACATCAGCAAATCGGCCACAGGGGACCTGCATTGCTGCACATTTACCGTCGTGACTACAGTATACGCACCCTGCAAAGTTGCTCGATGGAATATGCAGGGTTAACATTTTCTTAACCTTTTTATCTCACGCACAGTACCGATATTCTACACAAAAACAGTTTCAAAACTGAACGCAGCATTATTGCTAAACAATCATAGACGGACATTTGTGTCTTTCTGTAATCATTTTATCAATCTGATAATGATAGTACTACTTATAATAAATAATAATGATTGACAGATGCAGATGTAGATCGATAGATAGATAATAAAAATGAACATAATAAATATAATGATAGGTAGGCAGGTAATAGGCAGGCTGGTGGATAGGTAGGGTAGACAAGTAGGTAGGTTGGTAGGCAAAAAAAAATGTCAAGTTTTCCTGTCTTAGATTTCAAAGAGAAGTTTTCTCTTCGTTTAAAAGCCGATTTACTTCAGTCTAAGGGCACTGTGTGAGAGGAGGGTGTCCACAACAAAACTGACCTTGACCTCTAACGGATGAAAGTTTTGAAAAGACAAGTGCCCGTGGCGGGAAATACCAATGACTCGATGTGGGTTAAAAAGACGAAGGTGAAAGAGAAAACCGCCTCTCTGTGTGCGCGCGCGCGAGAGAGACAAAAAGGGAGAGAGAGAGAGAGAGAGGGAGGGGAAGGGGCGACGACAGAGCGGACCGACAACAGAACGGGGGAAGCAACATTGCAGGCTGGTAATTCGGCGAGGCGGAAGGAGAGGAGAGAGAGAGAGACGAGGAGAGAGAGAGAGAGAGGAGAGGTTTGACGCGCGTTTTTTAACGCCGCGCCATTTATTCTGAGGCCAAAGGTCTGTACACAAAGAGTTCGCAGCGTCAAATTTTCGATTTTTTCCAAAGAAAACAGTATGAAATGAAATGAAACATAGTTCTTACTCGCTTGCATAAATCAATCTCAGTAAGGAGACGCCAGCCTCAGAATCGGGGATTCCCGATTCTCTCGCTCTGAAGGCCTTGTTTTCGGAGATCGTTCCCCCCCCCCCCCCCCCCCCCCCCCCCCCCCAAAAAAAAAAAACACAAAAAAAAAAAACACATCGAGTTAGGTTTAGGGTTATGATGGGGTTAGGGTAAGGTTTAATAATGTAGTGACTTCACTGCAATCAAGAACATACCGAAAAACCATCCCTAGAATTTACGTCAGTAACACAGATATTCACAAAACATAATAGTTAATCGAGACAATACTTCCTAAGGTTGATAGGCAACACTATTGTATACCAACATATATATCCTCGAACCTTTGTAATACTAGTCGCTCAGGTAAAATTAAAAACAGGCCTATAACATTTCCTCTATTAATATACCTTTCCTAACTGATTGTATGACTATAGGCTGGGCTATTCTCAAAAACACAATAACACTAGATTTCGTCGACATGCCAGCTGTGCTCCGACGTCTATTGTTGCTGTCCGCCCCCCCCCCCCCCCCCCCCCCCCCCCCCCCACACACACCATCACAGCGGGAGCGTGAGAGAGAGAGAGAGGGGGGGGGGGGGGAGGGGGGGACCACAAGCCGCACGGGGCGCGCCGGCCGGACACACAAGCTCGCACACAAAGCCCTGAACATGCAACTTGCAGCTAAAACTCATTTTTTTTTCAGCACGTGTCAGACATTCAGCATTATGCAAGATTATCGAGACGCACATAAACACAGCGAAAACATACACTTTCTTGTGATTGTTATGTTTTCCATGTTCTGGGTCGCCCTAGACTGCATGCAGAACCCTCTCTTGCTTTCGCACAGAGAACGTGCCACATTCAGCGTAAGACCGACCACGATCTTTGCTTCTTTCTGTAGATAGTAACCTAGTTTCGGTTTTGGCTTATTCTTTGTTATGCTCGTGCATATATGTACTTTATTATTTTACTTTACTATCTTTAAGTGCCTATTTCTGTTATTGTATATACATTGGTCTATGTTTTCCTGTCTTCTAATCTATGTCTACTTATACATGTATACATATTACACATATTCATCCAACATACATCTCTACATTATTTCCATCCTTCTATTATGCTCCCACCTTGCCGTCGTTATGCACCTGTATAGAGTATATATGCATATGCAAGAGAACATCCTTTTTCAGATATTTCACTTATGTACATTTGTCCAATCTTTCTCAGTGCTTAGTTATTCCAGTCTCTTTCATAGACAGTTTATCATTTTCCCCTCTTTCTTTTACACAAATTCTATAATTCTTCTTCCAGTTCCATCTTCCATTCTCGTCTACATCATGATTACATTTCGTTTTTCTAATCTTATATGTTTAGGTAACATTACCAGCCCTCTTGGTATTTTATTTTCTTATATTTTCTCTGGCTTTGACTGCATAAAGATATACATTGCGATATCGCGTGTGATATCTATGTTATCATTTTGTAGTAAATTTCTACTCTAACTGTATTCAAGTTTCTAAAATGTTTAGGTATGCATTTCTCTCTTAACTGTCTGTAGTTTGGACAGATTGTTAGGAAATGTATTTCTCTTTCTTCCACTGGACAGTAGGGGCATGTTGTGATCACTAAATTGTCCTAGAGCCCAATTTTGTGGTTTGTTTTACTTCCGTTTTTTCCCTCTCATATGCTTGCTTCTGTATCCTGTCTGGTGTTATTTTTACCAGTCTTAGCCGATATCTAATTGTCTTTATTGTACTATCTATGTATATCGGGTATCTACCTAACTCTCCATAAAGTAGTTCGGAGTTTTCATTCCTACCCCTAGGTGTTTTTGCTTGCGAGTAAATGTACATTTTCTGCTGCTGAATAGTTAATTAGTCCCCATACTTCTGCTTGCATATATAGAAGTAATGGTTTTAACCTGTGAATCGAAAAGTTTGAAATAGATTTTCATGTCTATATGCCCTAAACTATACATAGTTTTCATTATCTCTCTCCATCTTTC
>JADBJO010018835.1:27500-34515 GCA_016801955.1 Conus betulinus
TGAGAAACAGGTTTCAAATATTTGCAAGATTGCTTATTTAGAACTAAGAAGAATCAGCTCCGTACGTCACCTTCTCTCTACAGATGCTACAAAAAACTCTCATTTGTGCATTTGTCTTATCTAGAATAGATTACTGCAACTCACTTTTGCCGGCCTTCCAAAATACCTGATAGAAAGATTACAGCGAATCCAAAATCATGCAGCCCGAGTCGTCTGTAGAGCAGGAAAATATGATCACATTTCGCCTCTACTTCACTCTCTTCACTGGCTATCTGTCTCAAACCGTATCTCGTACAAAATCTCAACTCTCACTTTCTCTGCTCTCTTTGAAAATGGATCTTTCTCTTTTCAAGCTCCAGCGACGTGGAACAGACTGCCAGACTCTCTCAGACATTCAGATTCTATCTCTTCTTTCAAGTCTAAACTTAAAACCCATCTATTTTCTCATTTAGTCATAATTAGTCAATGGGGGGCTGGGGGGGGTGGGGGGGGGGGGGGGGGGTTACAACCTAACTCATAGCCGTCTGGGCCTTTTCAAATGTAGTGTATGTGTATGTTCTCTATTACATGTATTTGTTGTATGATTGAACGTTATAGGATTTAGTTTTTTTTTTGTAGTGATACTTGAAAAATAAGTGAATGTCATACTCGTAGGGTTAGGAGGATTTGTTAGTTATTGTAGTAATAGTATTTGTAGTTGGGTGTAAGGTGTACTATTGTATATGAGAAGGGTGAATGTAGTATGATTTTGTAAAGCGCTTAGAGAAATTCGTAAAACCGACGCCCAAGCCAAGCAATTGCCGTGTGCAACTTGTAGCCCCCTCGCTTTTTGCTCTCCAGGAGACAGTTCCACCACCAATATTGTACACAGAACAGTTTTGTGCAGACTTCTGGTACTGAGTGCGGTGGAGGCGACGTTCTTACGCACACACGACTTGGTTAGGTGGTGGCTTCTTGGCAGCTAATCGATCACTAGGAGCCCATGGACATGGCAAGGCGGGCTTTCCCCGAGGCCAGAGATCCTCCAGTAAGAGAGAAGAGAGATGAGAGAAGAGAGAGAGAGAGAGAGAGAGAGAGGAGAGAGAGAGAGAGAGAGATCACACGCACCAGCACATGAATATTAGAACTAAAGAGAAACATACACATGTGAGTGTTGATTGAATGATATACGGACAATATGATCGATAGGAATTTGTCTGACCAGCAATTGTTTTTGTCTGATATATGATATGGATTGATACGTTGAAGCAACCAGTTGGGAATTTTTGTAAAGAAAACGACGGGAGAACGTAGCGAAGAATTGAACAGTTTCAGCAGATGGAGGTTGGAGGGTCGGGTTGGGGAGTGGAGGAGGCAACTGGGGAGAGGGAGAGGGCTATTATGCATGGGATCTGCCGACATTGTGAACATGTGGAGCAGAAGGGGCTTGAACGATCTCCATTAGGTTCCAGTAAGAGATTATAAGGCAGAAAAAGAATGTGTGTAGGCCTGCTAATCTGTTCTAGCAGAGGGAAAGGGTGTGTTTTTGTGACAAATGAAAGAGTGGGGGTTTGGGGATGGGATGTCAAGGAGACTGGAGTGTACAAGGGGATATGGAGGAAGAGTTTCAGGCTTGCCATTTTCCAGGTCTTAAACAATTCTGTGCAGAAAGATGGTGTGATAGTCATGCGAGGTTTGACGGAAGGGTGGAATGAAGTTGGGGGGCGGAAGGGATGGTGACGATCCCCCAGCATCGTCTCAGAGACTGTTAGGTCTGCAATGGGTTCAAAATAATTCCACATTTCAGGTTTTCTGTATCACCGGACAAAAATGGGAAGGAAAAACGTTCTGAATGCGTCTTTACACACAGGTCTATCTTTTTGTGTGTTTTTGTCACGCGACCCGGATAAAAGAGAGAGGATGGTTTTTTTCCCTTTTGTGCACTTTGAACTGCATTAAAAATTCACCTTTACAGGGTGCTTGCTCCCCATTAGGTCAGTCTTCTTTGAATAAGTGACTTGTGCTCTTAGAAAAAAAGGGACTACCTGTCACTCATGGGTGGAGCAGCGGAAAACCGAGCGAGGAAAGAGCGAGAGAAGAGAGAGGAAATGAGAGAGGGAGAGGGACATTAAAGACAAAAGGAACGATTAGCTAGCCGGAAATGAAGAGGACGATAAGTGTGACTTAGAAGACAGACACCGACACAGACCCACACACCCACACACACACAAACACACACAGCGGAGAGACAGCACAGCGGAGAGACGAGGAGGAGAGGTGATTTGAGATGTCTGCTGCCGACCTGAATTTAACTTTTTTCTGAAATTTTGATGTGATAACTGTCCGCATGGGAGAAGAATTCAGTATTTGATGACTAATAATTGGGGTCTGTGAACCCAGAATAATTTATTTGTATAAGGCAAAAGCAGACCTCTGTTTTGGCCTGTAGAGAGAATTGTGTAAAATGAGCAAGTCACGGACGGCATCCTCCCTCTCCCCTTGTCTTGGTGGTTTAACCAGTGGGGCAGGTGAGGCGAGCTATCCGTGCAATTTTTACCTTCCCCTTCCACCCAAACCTTTGCTCAGTGTGGCGTGTCGTCTGTTGGTGACACGCGAAATTTGTGGGACTCTCAGCGTTTGGAAGCATTGCAACAACTGTTCACCCTCTCCCAGTCCTAGCATAGGATGTGTGTGTGTGATTGGCTGTTCACTCATGAGTTGTTCATTGATTGGAGATCACGGTTTCCACCATTGGGAGCTGTCTGAGAGCACTCCAACTTTATTGACATGGAGCAACAGTCCTGCCTTTCTTTTTATTCCTTTCCCGCATACTCCATCATGGTGGTAAGCAGTGGAAGAGTTGTATTTATGTGTACATAATGAAGGCTGGTAAAAGTTGGAACAAGCCCACATCACCCCAGTCTTTAAAAAGCGTGAGAAGTACAAACCATCTCAAAACTACCGCCCTATTTCACTGACGTGCATCGCATGCAAAATGATGGAGCATATCCTCACCAGCCGCATCATGACACATGCAGAGAATCACAACATCCTGTGCCACCAGCAACATTGGCTTCAGGCGCGGACGTTCATGTGAAACCCAGCTGATAGGGTGACCAAGCCTATTTCTTTATTATATAAATGACCTCTCGGCAGGGATCAGCTCCAAAGTCCGCCTGTTCGCAGATGACACGATGTGCCGCCACACAATAAAGAAAGCATCCGACCAACAGACACTACAAAACGACCTTGACACTCTGACAAAGTGGGAAGAGCAGTGGTCCATGAGCTTCCATCCAGAAAAGTGCTCAACACTGAGTGCTACACGGCGACAGAACAAACTCCAGCCTGTGTACAAACTTCATGGACACACTTTAGAAGTTGTGACCTCAACCAAATACCTAGGGGTCATGATCCAAGACGACCAAAATGGGGATCCCACATTGAGACGATCACCGCAAAAGCCAGCAAAACCCTCGGCTTCCTTAGACGAAACCTCAAAATCGGAAACAAGAAGATGAAAGAAACTGCATACAAAACCCTTGTTCGACCGATTGTTGAGTACGCGTCATGCGTTTGGACCTACACACCAGCAACGAGATCCAGGAGATCGAAAAGATCCAGCGTAGAGCAGCCAGATGGGTCACACACAGCCACAGACCAACAACCAGTGTAGATGAAATCCTACGCTCTCTGAAGTGGCCTACATTAGAGAAACGAAGACAAATGCTACTCTGGAAATGATGTACAAATTCATCACAATCTTGTCGACATCAACTCCAAGTACCTGCCCAGGAAATCCCAGACCAGAAGAAGTTTAAGAAAAAAAACAACAGCTGCAGCTACGACATCCCACAATGCAGGACAGACTACCGACAAATGTCCTTCTTACCCAAGAACCATCCCAGAGTGGAACAAATTACCAGAGGTTGTGGTGACGGCGGAGACCTTGGACCGCTTCAGGTTCAGACTTGCCTCCCATCAATAACACCACAACAACATCCCCCCCCCCATCCCCCCTCCCCCTCCTCCTCCACCTCCCCTCCCCCCCCCCTTCTTCCCCCAATCCCTCCTCATCTCCACTCCCTCTTCCCCACCCACCCCTTAAGCTGAAATCAAAATTATGTCTGACAAATACAGCGCAAATCTTCGCAAACCCCTAAGTATACGACAGAGTCATCAGCGTAATGATGTTGGTCGTGAACAGGAGAGAAGAAGAGGAAGGAATTGTTATTCATTTTCGTGGTTGCAGCTGAGAAGAAGTTTTTGTTTTTTGATATTAGTTTGTTACTTGGCAATTCTTTCCAAAGAGGCTTTTTGTCTTTGCCTTCTCAGGACAGTGGCACGGTTGTGGGAAAAGTGCCGTTTCCCTCATGGAAGATAGGAAAATGATGGTTTTTTCTTTTTTAATTTTTTGTCTGGTCGTTTCGGAAATATTTTCTCTATTACCTGTAGCCCCACTCTTTGACGAGGACTATGTCTTTACTGGTTGGATAACCTGGTTATGAAACCATTTAGTGGTTAATTAAGAATTCAAGTTATTATGCGTGTTGAAACGTGCTGATTCGTTGAGACATATGGTTCCTAATATTAAGGTTTGCTCGATATTGTTCGTATGAGCGTGGAGAACTCGACCCCATAATGTATCAATTGTTCAAGAGTGACTTCCCTTCAGTTGAAAGAGAAGTTTGAGAGAAACTGGTAGGCAAGTCGAGACGCTCGACAGCGCTGGCGGCCAGTGCGGGAATTACAGGGGTAGGGGGAAGACTGTCCTCTATGTGCCGTCCATTGTGCTCACTCCTTGTCTTGTCTTGTCCTGTCCTGTCTTGGCTTGGTGTTGTCTTATCTCACCTTGTTGCCTTGCCTTGTCTTGCCTTGCCTTGCCCTTGCCTTGCCTTGTCTTGTCTTGTCTTGTCTTGTCTTGTTCTGTCCTGTCTTGACTTGGTGTTTGTCTTATCTCATCTCGTCTTTGTTCTTGTCTTGTCTTGTCTTGTTTGTCTTGTGCTGTATTTGTATGGCTCGTTTCGTATTATTATTTCATGGTTTATTTGTATCAGAGTGCCATGATGCAAGGTGATATAGTTTATATATTTGTTTTTGAGCTTGTGGATCTATTTTGGTTAAACGAAATACTGAATGGTTAATTTCACTGACTATATGGCCAGTAACTGCTGAGATCCTTACTTTACCCTGTTTATACCATGGATATTTATAGAGTTAGCATGAATGTCAACGGGTCTTACGATGTCCCCACACACCCCCACTCCTACTCATGGACTGACGGCAGGCAGTGACGCCCCCACTGCAACCTTCCCGTGACTCCAACCGACCATCAGCAAACATTGTGTGAACACACAATCGATCCCCGCTACAGGACTTGATTTCTTCCAGACATACTTGTTTGCTCGACTTAAAGTCAGCCAGCAGAGGTGCCCCTGGCCATCACGAGGGATGACTTAGGTGCAACTGCACACGTCCACCAGGGAGCAGCCCACCTGTCTGTGGAGCATTGGGTCCGGAGGAGATATCCAAGAGAGGGGTCGGACAGTGGCCTCTTTGTTTCTGTGTGGCTTTCAGTGCTTTTGAACGACTTCGGCGTCTGGATTGCCATCAGCTGAGCTGACCCATGTGTCAGCGTGGCTGTTGTGTTAGGAGAGAAGGGTGGGGTGTCCCGGCCTGTTAAGAGCATTCTGCCAGAGGGCAACAAATTGCCTGCTTTACTCGAAGGGTCTTTTATATTTTTTAGCTTTTTTGATCATCATCAGTAAGTGAAATGCTAACCGGTTTTTGCTGGGATGTAGGCCCCATTTGTGTGGTAGTTGTGTTTCTGGCTTTCCTTTTCTCTCTTTGGTGGGATTAGTAGTGGTGGGTTAGGTCTTGGGGACTTAGCAGGTATCCCTGTGGTGGTCTATGTTTATTATTTTTTTTTTCTGTTTGGCCCAGTAGGGTAGTTTAGTTCTTCGTAAGGGCACTTTCCTCTTCTATACCCCTCTTTCTCCGTACACTCTATTGTCCCTTTTCTGTGATAGGCCCCGAATCCCAATAGGTATGCGAGTGTTTTTGTGTGTATGAAGGAATAAAGTGTTGTTTGTGTTGTACACGCTTGTGGTGAGTGTGCGATCTGACTTTCGACCCTGTGGTCCCTACTCAGTCCGACAGAGTGAATGGATTGAAGTCAGTGTGACTTATAGTTTTTTTTTGCGAAGTACCAGAAAGGACGTCTTGTATGAAATATTGTCTAAAGCGAAAAAAAAGTCATTTTAAAACCCCCCTGGCGCGAAAAAAAGTGAGGCGCCGACGAAAAGAAAACAAATTAATGGGAAGAAATTTTAAAATGTGGTTCAGGTTTGTTTTAAAGAAAGAAAGGAGTCAGACGTGTTGCTGCGTGTGGGGTGCATGATTGTCTTTGTATGCATGTGTGCGTACGTGCAGACCATCGTGTGAGACTTTTTGCTTTGTGGAATCTTTGTCCTTACTATGACCAATGTTTGCTTATGTTACAGTTCTCTGTGCTCCAGAGCAGATATACGTACGGTTGTGGATATTGCTGGTGTGATACTAATTGCAGGTCAGATTCGCGTCCCCCTCCCCTTCCACCCGCTCTCCTTTCCTCTCTCTCCTCTCTCTCTCTCTCTCTCTCTCTGACTCTTCTTTCTTTTAACACACACACATACACACACGCACGCACGCACACACGCGCGCGTGCGCGCGCGCGCACACACACACACACGCATGCACGCACGGACGCGCGCACACACACACACACACACACACACACACACACACACACACACACACACAAGAAACTCGTGCACACACACAAACTCGTGCACACACACACACACACACACACACACACACACACACACACACACACACAATGACAGTGGGTCAGTCAAGCTCTGTCCTCTCTCTCTCTTTGAGTGGTGCATAAAGTTACATACACGCTAGATGACCATTTTGTATTCACTTTTATTTTTCTTTTTTGTCCTTTGGAAAAAAAATGTCTCTATGGTATTATGAACCTAGTGGCTGT
>JADBJO010018836.1:0-34514 GCA_016801955.1 Conus betulinus
GCTGTAGTGACTGTGGTTTGGGGAATTATTGTGTGTTGAATTTGTAGGTATGTTGTTGGGTTGTTGTTGTTGTTTGCTTGTACGTTTCCAACCGTCAATGAGCAGAACGAAACAGCATTGGGCTAAGGCCAGATTCGCCGTAGTGTCAACTTCGCCGTCATGGACTGCCTCTCGTGATCTCAGCTTAGATCGTCTGCGGCGAGGGGGGGCACAGACAGACGGTCTTCTCCGTGTGGTGTGGCGGTGTGCGACGCGTCAGGGGCCATGGTGTCCCCGCAATAGCTTCTGGAATGACCGTGTGCCATACACCGTGTAAACTGAGGAGAGGTTGCGGCACATATTGGGCAGAATATGCTTGACCTTTGCCTCCGTCCGCCCCCCACGCTCTCTTCGCCTCAAAGAAGGGGTCTCTCGTACTTTCTCTATCACAGGCACCACCACGGCACAGCAACCCCACACACGGCCGTGCGTGCAACATAACACACACGGAGCCCTCGCACACAAGTAATCGGTAGGGATCGTGGGGGGAAGTCTTAGAGGTAGAAAGAGAAGGGTGTGTGGTATTGGTGTGTGTTGGTGTGTGTTGTTGTTAGTGCGTTCCTCCCAGTGGAGATGGGCTCGCCCACATGCGAGACAGGATAGTCTTGCTGAAGGCATTGATGAGAACATTGATGATTCCCCATTCACCCACGCAAGCACATCTGTCATGTAGGCAGATTAGGGTGCTACCGCTGCTGATATGAAGGCATGCTCACACGGCCCCTATGTCTACCATCTAAGACGTAGAGCAAGGCGTTGTTTATAATCAATATTATCTTGCAGTCATTGCAATACTACAAGCGGGCTCTGTAAAGTTGCTGGATGGTGTCGGGCAGATATCCGTGGATTTATTCGTTTAGTGTGCAAGTAGTCCCGTTGCGATAGTCTTCCAGAAGAACATGAAAGCCAGGCTCAGAGCACATGTGGTGTCCTTAAGAGGTTATCTTTTTAATTTCGAGGCTTTTTCACAACAATTTCAAGTCTCGATTGTATAGCTCGTGTACAGAATAGTGTTCTTTTGCTTCTTAGTTGGGCCGCGCGTTGGTGGTGTTTTTTTGAAACTCACCCACTACATACGAGGGATTCGCACTCAAGCCTTATTTCAGGGTATAGCAAGTGGTTGTTAATCGACAAGTCCAACAGGGAAATCTGAGGTTACCACACGTCCCGATGCACCGAGATGCAAGAAACAATCAGTTGCGAGAAATACCGGGGGATCTGACCAGAGTGTATGGTGAGCTTCCCCCCTTGGAGATTTGTCTCCCCTTCGAGACCACACTGCTGAATTCATTTGAAAGCATTTATATTCCCCAGTCCCCACTCAAGCCATACATCAGTCAGGCAGAATTAATGCGCCCCTGCAGATAGTAAAGGCTTATTACCACGCCCGAGAACCAGCCCCAAAGGCGCGCCCCCTATGTCTGACAATGTAAAACTAAGAACAAGCTTTGTTATAATTCCCTATTTTCTGCAGTCATTGTGCAATACCAAACGATCGCTCGTACGTTGCGGTAATGTGTGCTTGGGATGAGCCTAAGTTTTATTTTATATTACATCATAATATTAACTAGCACAGAAGGAGAATAACAACTAGATCATAATGCGCATACATAATACATACATCTGTATGTATGGAGTAGAGAGAGAGACATGACACACACACATATATATAGTTTATATATATAAACATGTATATGAGCATAGAATAGAGGGAGATTTGTACTTGAAACCGTCTCATGTGCTAGAGAAGTCGCCTTGAGCTAGGTCGTAGGCACACAACTTGATCAATACTCAATGGAATTCAATGCCCTCCGCCCCTCCCCCCTGTGCCGCTCTTTAGCATTTTCATGGGTCACACATTTGTACCTTCATCCTACATCCATCGCCGTCCCCCACCCTCTCCTTTCCGCCAAGGAATGGTGTGCTTGCTAGTTGTCGAGGTTGCTTTGGGAGAGGTTGACACGCCACACTTCTCTCTCTCTATTTCATGCACCTACACACGCCCACACACAATGCCTACTACAGCAATCACGGACGTCGGATCACCCCACGTCATCGGCTGGCGGCGGGGGGGGCACACACATATATGTATGAATGCTCACTGCTCGTATAGATATATATGTTGTGTGGTGTATGGAGTACGCGGCAATTATTAACACAGTGGTAGGCATCTAGCAGCTAGTGGGCGGTAACCAGCAGTGGAAGCACTGATATACAACTCTTATTCTCCATGCTCCTACATGAGACAGCCTGAAGACTAAGGCAGGGCAGTGCCCCAAGTACCTTGGTTGGCCGCCTCCTGGAAGTCGATAGGCAGGTCCTTGTACTCCATTGAAGTACTGGATGTGGCCCATCTCGTGGTGGACGGTATCAGTATCCTCTCATCACCACTCTCCGAGGCACCATCTTGATTCTGTGTCAAAATACGTCATGGGTCGTCAACGGCCCGTCCTTTGAAGCGACAGGTTTCCCATCAGTCACGACACAACAGCAATGTAAATCAGTCTTTTGTTTACCATTTCGCTTTCAGCCACTGGCTGTATTCATATATTTTTTTTAATCAATCTTTTTTTTCAACATTTTTCCCCTTGATCAGGCTGATACATACAATGCATTAGTACAATGCATACAATACAATTAGTACAAACAATGCAATGCAGTACAAAGCAATCAATACAGCACAGCGTAATACAGTATGATATGATAACAATACAACGTAGAACACATATAGTTGTAGATTTAATAACACCACAAGTGTGTTCTGCATTATACAATATAAGACAGCTACAATGTAGATCTATCTTTGCGTGTTGCGTGCGTTGTGCGTGTGAGTGTGCGTGCGTGTGCGTGTGTGTGTGTGTGTGTGTGTGTCAGTCGATACCAATGAGGTTAGATTTCACCCATCCCCACCCCCCCTCAGCAGATGATCCGGTACTCCCCACACAGTTGTCCTTGTACCGAAAGGCAAGAGAAAAAAGGCAAGGGCGCTGCAGGGAGTGCACACACCGAGAAAGGGAGAAAGAGATGGGGAGGATTGGGGAAGGGGAAGGGGAGGGGGGGGGGGGCGAGGGGCAGAATGGGGGGGGTAGAGAATTTAAAGTAGTCTCACGAGTAGCCTCTTCCCCTAAAAGACATCCCTGTAGAGAAAAAAAGGGGTCTACGAGGAAGTCATGAGGAAAACCAAAAGCAAGACAACAAAAGCCTCAATGTGTGCGGTCGCGCGCGGGGATGTGTAAATGAGCTAGAGTAAGTGCTTGTGCGTCCCGCAGAGTGTGGAGGGGTGAGGGAATGAATCTCCCCCACAACTGGTTAAACTAATTTGAATTGACTGATGTCATTTGAATATAAATCTATTACGTAGTGACATATGTGCTTCGAATATTGTACAGATGGACATCGAAGCATTCGTTTTTTTTTTTTTTAAAAATGCTCACACATTTTTTCCAATCAATATTATGTGATTAAGTTTATTTTAAGTGTTGTTTTTCTAATGTTCCGGTCAGTAATACCCAATATCACTTTTAAGACGTCGAACTTCACATGAAAGTCAGATTAATAAGAATATATATTCTCAACCTTTCTCCAAAATGCTAAGACAGTAGGGCACTCAAAGAAAAAATGTTCGATCACGTCAACAATATCTCTGCAATATGAACATTTGTTGTCATCTCTGACTTTCATCCTATACAGCATGATGTTAGTCGGATAAATATTATGCAGAAAATTTTCCAGTGTAAAGACGAAGCCTTGTTTCTTTTGTTGCACATGTAGCGACATTCCATATTTGTGAGTGTGATGTCAAAGTAAAATACTCTCTTCCAAAAACATACCGCACAAGGCTGACTATATCTGTATCTACTAGTTGTTTTCGAAACCCTCTAACGGTTGACAAACGTTTGCCACACAAAACACAGGAGAGTTGAGGTGAGCACTATTATCAGATAACTGTAGACCCAAATAATGCTGAACACGTATAAAAACTGTTTATAGCACTGCAAACAACATTATATTCTAAGATACGACAGGATGAATTTCCCACTACATCTCATTGGTTTGTTTGTCACATATCGTCCTACGCTTAGTATGTTTTTATTAATCCAGTGTTTAAAAAACAAGACGTTTCCTATTGATACTTTATCGCAATATTGTTCCAAACCACTGAGACACAGGCAACTCCTAAATGGTTTGTTGCTATTTAACCAAGCACGTAAAACCAATTCACCAAATTGATTTGATAAGTTCAAATCCTTAAATTGTGTAGTTTTTACTGTTGACTTAAAAACATACACACTTTGTCCCTCCAAATGCAGAAAAATATGTTTCTGGCTGCTATCCACCCTTTAGTATTATTTGTGGCGTTTATCTGCGTCGCTGTTTGAGCTTAGTGTTTGACAGTTTTGCTGTATTCAATATTAATGTTGTCATCAACAGCATGCCTGTTAACATTTTAGTAACAATTCTTAGTGAGTCCGCCAGACAACAGGGACAAATCAACTACGAGACAAACCACGATGCGTTTCGACCTCTTTGAGAATCTGATCTTCAGGCAGGGCATATAACCAACATTCTGGACAATGAAAACGAAGAACGAGCAATCACTCGGCTTCCTCGTATGTCGGCGCAAGAAAATGGGTGTAGAATGAATAATTCTTAAAGTTGTGTTTCAGTTTCCTCCTGCAGCCACCTCACTTTGCAACTAGCATGCCTGTGTCGTTCAGAATGAAAAGACTAAATTACGTACCACTGTCTACCCTTTCCCACTACCTGTTTCCATCTACAACCCTTTTTCGTGCTCCTGTACGATTCTGTTATCTGCTGTGATGAACATGTATCGAAATACTAACCAAAGTCCTCTTTTGTTCTTCAAAAATGACAAAGACGAAGAATGAACTATGTCTACCTACGCCTTCTGCAAATGTAAGAATAAAATGTAATGAGCTTCTTATGCACTGGGCCGATTCGCATTAACCCCTACACTACCACCGAACCAGAAAATCATACTGAAAGCCTTTCTAAAACACTTTCCAATCTGATGATTTGGTCACTGACGTAGAACACAACAGGTGACTGTGTTCAGCCCTACCGTTTTTTTTTTAAGTTGAAAGGCATCTAGTCGTCCTTTTAGTCTACTCCCAACATCCAAAGTCATAAAGCGTGCAATGTACACCCTTCGTAAGGCACAAATTACTGTCCTAAACATTTCATCCTCACGAAAAGCACCCACGAGAATCTCTTCGGCATATACAAAAAGCTTCAATCCGCCGTTCATGCTGGGATAGAGATACATTTGATCGTTCCTTAAGCGTAAGAGTGACCAACACTGAGAACATTCAGAACTTAACCATACTACAACCAGCCAAAGCTTGAGACCCCTTTGTTATGGCTTATCAACCACCTTGGTAAGAAACACCTTATCTGTTCACAGCAAACACTGCAGCCGGTTTTCACCGGATTTCAAAAGAGACCATATGTAAAAATCGAACAAAATCCTAGCGCAGATTGCCGACTTTTATACTGTCTCTTTTAGAACCATATAGAAGGTTCTGTCATCAGATCGTTAAATGAAATGTCATAGCGTCACCTGCAGACGATTATCTCAGGAATGCAGTAATTGAAGGTAGCACACACAAAAGGCCCAGCTCCTAGAACGCACAGGACAAAAATGGTTTTCATTTAAAGTTACTCACGAGGATGATATCAAACTGTTGTCGTGCGCGGGTGAACCACAAAACCAAATCGTGACAACGGGTTTGAATAAATTTTATGTGGCTAAGATTCTGAAACTGGTGTTTAATATATAGGTTATTAGACCTGAGTCTGGGAGAGATGGATTTGTACATGTAAACAACAAACAGCATCAGTCATTTGTTATGAAGACAGTGTTTGAGCAATATTTTGCATTCAGCCATGGACATCAGTAAGACAGTGACAACCCTTGACATCATAAAAATGAGGTGGAAAACGAAGTAGCCGTAGAAGTAAGTGTAGCCCAACTTCTGAATGAATGAAGATCCTTTAAGGGATTAAACTTAGAAATGAAACAATGGAGGGCAAGAAGAACGAATGCCTAAAACCGGAAGACGGAAATGGAGGACGCGAAGTTGAAGAAAAGCCCAACACCAACAGAAAGAGTTGGCTTGAAAGACAAAACAGTGCCGCGGTACTGACGAGACACAGCAGGAATACCAACAACCAAAAAGGAGTAGCAAAAAAGATTCTTGTTATATCAATCCTGTATTTCAGGTACGTCTGACTTCAGATGCTCATCACACAGGGGGGGTTTCATGACTCGCTACCGCGGATGGGAAACAAATTACATGAACGGAAGGTGTACTAAGTTCTCTGTTTTGTGAAGTGTGCACTGAAATACAGACATCCCGCACAAGAAGCTCCTCAGAGGAGAAGGGTTCTGCTGCTTTTGTCACGTTCAAGTTTAACTACCAAATATCGAACAAGAGATGTGGGATAACCACTTTAAAACGGAGTATGTAAACTAACTCACCCAGTGCTACACTGATACCACCAAATACAATACTTAAGATCAGCTCATAAAGCAACGTTCTTTTTAAATACCTTACACTAAGCATTGTCTAACTCGCACCAAACGGGATACGAACTGCCGACCACGCTGTTTCACAGCAGCGACCTGCCTTGACAGGAGATCTTGTTGAGAGACACCAATCAGAGACGGTGCATTCCTAAAGGTATGAGAAGGCAGACACAGGAATGGGAGCATACCACCTCATAAATACTAACTGCAAGACAACTCTGACATTTCACATAGGAAAGCAGTCATGCAACTCTACTCAAGCAATCACCCAGTCAGCCATTCCCTGTTTAGTCCACCTGAAATCACGGCCGTGTAGAAGTTCCAGCGGAGGGATGGCAGACGGACCTGACGGCCGTCGGTTGGTCTTTCCACATGGAGAAGTCCCAGAATGGTTTGGGTCTGGTGCCCCCAGTCCAGGGCAGATGTAGAACTCGCGGAGGTGTTGAACATTCCGTGCCACCGTCCAGTTCCTTGTGGAACCAAGTCACGTCACATGCGCAGGCAGACACTGGGTCAGCCTACTGGGCTCCACAATACACACGCAGGCATAAACGCAGTCAGCATGTCTAGCTTCCCATCCCCTACGGACAGACCATCCAAGGCCTTCTCTGTTGTGCAAGGCCTTTTAAAGGGGGCTCGCGTCCGTACACCGCAGTGTCAGGCTGTGAAGTCAGGAAAGGACCGACATAAGACAGACCAGGTCCGGAAGAAGCGGTATTATTTCTTTCGCGGTATAATGGAGCTGAGCTCGATGTTGTGGAAAAGGATGTAAAACAGTACTGGTATATTATAATGTAGATGTAGACACAAGGAGAGGGAGCGCAATAATTTACCTACATAAATACATCATCAAATAACGGTTATAAAGTCAAATTAGAACTCAAATTCCGCCTTGACAAAGGAAGTAAACTAACTGGTATCTTAATGTCTGTTTGACTATTTTTACTTTATATCCTCCAAAACCTTCGCCTTCAGTGAGTAGCGACTCATACCCTTTTTTTGATCATTTCCTCCGGAGCGTCACACACACGGTCTGTGTGTCCATGGTAGGGGCGTCAGCGAGGTCATAAATGCCCTCTCCCCTCATTGTGGCCAACACGCACCCTGGCCACACAAGGACAGACCGGTGCACTGTCTGTATCAACTGGACAGGTTTGCCTGAAGTCTTGACACTACCACAGACAACACAACTATATGTGTAAACTTTAAAATTCCAAAGTTACAAAGTATTCCAAGCATTTCTGTGCTGCGCTTCGCTCTCTCAATTTGACTTTGAGAACAGGACCAAAGTCTGACTACCATGTAATCGATCGACGAATCAACGTTTCGTTGTGACAGTGCAAAGAGACGTAATCAGACCTAATTACATTTTTAAACAAAGGAAATATTACAAAGGGTTCAACAATAATCCGCGTCCGACACATTTCCACAAAACATAATTACATAGCTGGTTTGTGTAAAATAAATAGTGTTTTTCTTTGAAAGAAAAACTTTCAAAGTTATAGAATCCACTCAATCCCATTTCTTTTTACAGAAACACGGAGTTGGTTCGCCGTAATCACCGATGGACATTTCTGCTGCTTGCATCACTATCTACGGGCCCAAATTTCAACACAAGCACATAACGTCGCACTGTCATACATTTCAGTACTGCAACAACTTTAAGAATGGAATTCTTTGGACAATACGATAGGTGTGGCTTTAACAATGGCGTGCGGTGGGAAAACTGACGTCCTAGGCATTTAATTCAAGCACACATCTATGATGTGCGCAGTAAGTGAACCATCTTAGCAGGAAACACACCATTCAGGGATGACATCACCATCACCCAGAGGTATGCAGGAATAGTCATAATAAACACACCATTCCATGACAACGACCACTCACCCATACGTGTCTGCAGGAATGTGCCCAGTCATAGGAAACCACCATCAGTGACAACACACGCACAAAACCCAGGACGTGTTTCAGGCCATACATGAAACACAACACCACTCAGTATGATTAGATCACTCACCCAGGCTTGTTTGCTTGAAATATCATAGGAAAACACACATTCAGTGATGACCCCACCACTCAACCGTGGGATGTGTGCGGAATAGTCCACAGGAACCCACCATATCAGTTGATGACACCACTCACCCAGGATGTGTGCAGAATAGTCGATAGGACATACACCATTCGTGATGACACCGAGCCGACTTGCACCCCAGATGTGTTTGACGGATAGTCACATGAGAATACACCATGTCAGTGATGACAACCACCACTCACACCAGGAATTGTGCAGGACTGAGTTCCAGTCGTCAGAAACTTTTCTCTCCGCCGTACACAGCCTTCAGTAATTTGTTACGACACGTACATGTGGAGCGCTCGTACACAAGGTCGTAAAAGCTGTTTCCCTGCAGGCCGCTACTAACTCTTCTTTTGCAGATTTGTCGTCTTCATAATCGTCTCGCCAGTACTCGCCCATGTCGTTGAAAACCTGGGTGACAGAAGGTGTACTTTATCCCCTGCTGATCGGACCTGCGCACAACGGTGACAAACAGTGTAACTGTATCACTCTAGCTCTGTGACCGCTCGCTCGCACTTTAACTGATGGAACATAAACACAGAGTGTTGGGGCTCCGTGGTCGATGCATGTTTAACCGGCTGAATGTTTTAAGACCTGGATAGTTCAGTCGATAAGTTTCACCCATCTCAAACACAGTCATTTAGTTCGATGCTACGTTCTGCTGCTTTTGCAAGAATGAATATAAAAACCGACTTTATTGAGCTGTAGCAGATGACCAGCCTATCCATTTACCAAACTTACGCCACGCCAATGTTGGACAGGGAGGTAGAAATGTGAAGCGGTGCATGTATGAATCCATGGGCTGTTTTTGGACCAATACCCAGACCCACGCATCCAGATAACTGCGTTGTCGAACAAGATTCGAACCGCTCTGTTTTTTTTGGTCCAAACTCAACCAACCCCCTGCACGTAAGATTCCAGTGCAGTATGCTTTGATTGATAGTGTTTGTCTGTTGGAACTGTGGAGTTGTTTGAATGGAATGATTTTGGCACACAGGGAAGGTCGTCTGGATTTATTTCTCCCCGGGGGGTTGGGGGGGGGCAAGTGCCTTTCATAAGCTTTCACCCAGACTGATTTTGGACGTACATTGTGCAAGACAGATTTAACACCGGAGGCCTAGTTTTTTACTATTCTAAGTACCGTGGCAAAAATGATACTGTTGGATACCGGCGTGTGCGGAACTTTCAGTAACCCTCTGGATCCTCTGGCTGGCACGATACAAACCAGCCTGACGTTTGCTTCAGGCTCCTCTTGGACATAACCGACATCATGACCTAAATTCTTTGCTTTAAGTCAGGGGGCAGTATGCACTATAAAAGTTCCCAGTAAGGGGGGGTCCTCGTAAACGGTCTACCAAGCAAGACATAACACTCGGCACACACCATAGTGGCTAAGGATTTTCTATTGGAGTTGTAACTTTTGGCTACGGGAGGCTGCAATAACCGTGCTGCTCCCTACATTTCACGTACAAAACGTGTTACCAACATCACCATTTACAAAGTGTTACATCTATAATTTATTCGTATATATCACGATCAGATTCAAGTTCGGCTCAGTCGTTACACGTTGGTGGCCTTCTTGAAGTTGATAGTGCAACAGAAACTCACGCGGCATCGCGGGGGTTGCGGCCTTCGGTTTCCCAGCTGAACAGACTCCTCGTATCGGGCTTTCATTGAATCCTCCAGTGGGCCTTTTCCCACAGCTCCCAGCTTTCAGCCAGCAATGTGGTAGTTCGGCGCGTTGTCAAAGAGCTGTTTGACGTCCTTAAAACGGTTAGATCTCTGTTAGCAATGGGTCGATGTTCTGTCGTTTTCAATAGCCGTTTGACAGCTCTGAAGACAGTTATTTGGTCAGTTAGCTACGTGTAGTTTCTGCTGTAATTTCAAAGAGCCGTTTGACGTCGTTAATACATTAGTTTCTCATTTAGCTAGTGTAGTTTCCTGCTGTGTTCAAATGAGCCGTTTGACTTCTGTAAATACTTAGTTTCCATTTAGCCATTTTTAGTTGCGTGCTTGTTTCACAGAAGCGTTTGACATATCTGAAATACATTAGTTTTCACGTTTCAGTTTTTTAGCTATGGTGTACGTTTCTGGCGGGTGTTCAAAGAGCACGTTTGAGCGTCTGACAAATCCCTATTTCTCAGTTAGCTATGTGTAGGTTTTTGCTGTTTTCCAGAGCAATAGGCCGTTTGAAATCGGTCAGTATTCAGTTTAGCACGGTAAGTTTCTGCGGCGTGTTCGAAAGAGCGTATCTGACACATCCTTGACATATCGCATTAGTTTTTCCGTTAGCAACGTGCTGTCCTGCTCTCTTTCAAAGAACCGTTTGACATATTGAAAAGGACTGAGTAGAAGCTAGTTGTTCAGGTAGCCAGAGTGCCTATTTCTAGCCTTCTGTTAGACGACAGCCGTTTTGACATCTTCAAAGGACCAGCAGATTCGCGCTATGTCAGGTAGCCCAAAGTGCATAGTTTCTGCCCTGATTTTCAAGAAGCCCTTGCGAGCTCTAGGCAAAGGTAATTTTAAAGGTTAGTTTTCAGTTGAAGACAGTCGTGTAGTATCTGCCACTGTTTTTGAATGTTTTCATGGTAGCAACGTGCAGCTTTCTGCTTTTTTCGAGAGGATAGTTGTGACATCTAGAAAAGGACTGTAGGTTGTGGGTTTCAGTTAGACCCAACGCTGTAGTTTCTGCCTCTGTTCAAAGAGCCATTTAATATCTACGATAGCTTTGCTCCTGTTCATGAAGCGAATATTTGAACAGGACATAAAAAACGTGAATGGGTTGCATGTTTTCAATTGCAAAGGAGAGGCTTGCGGTAATATCTGAATAAATTATAAAGTTAAATAATAAAAAATACAAACACTGAAAGGATAAGAAGAGTCGAGGCTTCGGTGATTGTCAAATGGTGTAGTTTCGTGCCACTGTTTCAATGAGCGAACTTTGACATCTAACGTAAAGCACACGTGTTTTTTATTTTCCAGTGAATGAATGACAGGGAGACAGTTTCTGCTTCTTTCCATAAATGGATGAATAATCTGAAAGACATCAAGTGTTTGTATCTTAAGCTGACTCATGCGTTAGTTTATGATTCCTCTTCATAAGCCGTTTGAGACCTGAAAAAGATCACATTGCGACATATTTTTCAGTAGTAACGTGTATGCCTCATGCCCATGTGCCTGGTTAGCCTAGATTTTAAAAGCGAGCATGGCTAGTATGCTTCTTTCAAAAAACTGTCAGATTCGATGCTCATTTTCTGTCATCTGTTTAATTTAAAAAAAGGAAAAAAAAAGACGTTGGTCGTGTGTGTGTGTGGTGTGTGTGTGGTGTGTGTGTGCGTCGTGTGTGTGTGTTGTGTGTGTGCTGCGTGAGTGAAGTGGCGTGTGTGTTCTTTAAGCCATGTGTGTAGTTTCTGCTATTTTTCTGTATCCATTCTACATATTAAAAAAAGACGATGTGTCAGTTCACATGAACAGTGTAATAATTTTTTGTCCGCTTCCCATGAGTTGTGTTAGTCTGAAACAAAACAAACAAAACACGCCACGTATGCGTTTACCACCTGAGCGAAGTGTTGTGTCAGCCGCCATTTTGATGGAGTTCGCAAGTGGGAAAGACGATGTGTTGTATGTTAGTGTGGTGTGTGTGTTTTACAATGAGCATTGTAGTTTGGGTTCAGTAGCTCTCCATAAGCTGTGTCACATGTGAAAAGGTCGCCGTGGGTGTCGATGAGCACTGTGTAGTTTCTGTTGCTGATCCCAAAGACTTAAAAGAAAAACGACTGTTCGCGCCGAAAGAAAAGAGACAAACAAAATCACAACACAGAAATACGATGCGTTTCGACCTCTCACCTTCGCGGTCTCTTCAGACAAGAAAATCATATTAAGGACAGTGAGGAAACGAAGAACGAACAATCATTATCCCTAAACAGGGTGCAACATGTGGAATTCACAAAGCTCGTGGTAACATCTGAGAAGAAGCTGCATGTGTGAATGTCAACGAGAAAAAGGTTTGGAGGTAGAGAAAGACATGAACCCGGGAACATTCCGTCTTGCTGGGGCACCCAAGCGCTCTTTGTTCGAAAAACATGTGAGTTCAACCATAGGCCCCATTTTACAAAGTATGAAAATTCTCCGTCAGTCCGAAGCGGTTGTTGTGTGTTCGAATGGGCGTGCCCCCTTCCTCCACCCCCCTTCCGCCTTTGTTGCCTGACTGACTCTAAAAACGAATCATCCAGTGTTAGAAAAGAAGCGGGAAACGGAGTGAGCGTGTGCGGTGTGTGTGTGTGTGTGTGTGTGTGTGTGTGCGCGTTGCGCGCGCGTGTGCGAGTGTTTGTGTGTGTGTGAGGAGGGGGAGGGAGGAACGTCTACCAGGGCGCACAAATCCAGTTTTTTCGTTCCCAAAATGTACCCATGAGAAGATGCATTTCTTAAGACTGCGGCGATTTTCTTTCTGTTCTACTCCATTTTTCATTATCTGTGAAGCTTTTTTGGGTGCTTGTGTTCTGTGATCAGTTGGTCTACAATGGTGTAAAACGGTGATCCTGATCATCTTAATCGGGCGAGAAAAGTAAGCTTGTCACGGGTGGTCAACAAGATATTCCAAGAGAGGAGGAGGAGAATAGAGCAGGACACAGAATATAGAGAGAGCTAGAGAGAGAAGAGAGGAGCATAGAGATACAAGCAGAAGATGAAGAATGGAAATGAAGAGAGAAGAGAGAGGGAAAGAGAGATTGAGAGAGGGAGGAGAGAAGAAGAGAGAGTAGGAGAGGACGTTGGAGGGAGAGAAGATGAGAGAGAGGATGAGAGATGAGAGGAAAGACAGAGTAAGGAGAAGAGAGATAAGAAGATCCGAATCGCGAGCTCCAGGACGGGAGAGACAGAATGTAACTGGGGAAACAAGACGTGGGGGAACGTCAGAACAGGCAGAAATACATGAGCAGCATAGTCATCTGACCGAACAGACCAGAACATAGAAACACAAGACACTACCCCACCAACACACTGGTGTGGACACGACTGCGAATGTCTGACAATCGTGTAAAGCTTCGATTCCATTATACATATGAGGGTGCTGAGAAATGTGGTCGGCGTTCGGCTCTGATACGTTAAAAAGATGTTGTAATGAGAATCACTGGGTATCAACAAAGAGGTCAGGGAACTGCAGGTTAATTGGGTAGGAGGTGATCGTTGGGACAACTGGCGTCCGAGGGAACTAACCCGGGTCCAGGGATTCAACAGGTGTCGTACCGTAGAGCACACGCGAGCGGTGGCAGTAGATCACCGACTCTTGCCACCTGGCTTTCGTTAAACTGCCAAGCGAAGCAAGCTGACATCAAAAAGTCCGTAAACACCGAGGGCACATGTTTCTCGACATTCAGTCCTATGCAGCAGGCGCCCCCCATGTTGTTGAACGACCGACACTCTTCCGGACACGATGGATGGGGAGATGCACGAAAAAGACCGTAGGACAGAAAAAAAGGAAACGAAACGAACCCTCAATGCTTATAGGTCACATTGGGGGTCCGTGTGGGGGAAGGATCATGTTTTTGCCAAGTTACGGTAATGAGTATAGCTAGGGATCGCAGGAATCGATGCCGCACAGTCCACTTTTTTGTCCGCATATAAATGGCTTTTTATGCTTTCAAATTATGTGGAGACGCCACGACAACAAATAAGTAAAGAGGTCATGTGTGTAGTTAAATTTCCTGTCGCATAAAAGTGGTTAACTCTTAAGACTAAAATGCGCTGTCGTGGGCTTAGTAGGCTAAATGGTTCAGAAAGAACCGCCAGACAGCCCTACACACAGACCGGGGGGGGGGAAAAGGGGGAGACAGAGCCATTGCGATTAATGCTCCCGCTTTGTCCTGCGAAGTGGCCCTTAAGGCTAGCAGGGGGCGGGATATGGGGCGAGGCAAATATTAACTCAGACAGGTACACTGTAAAAACAAAAAAACAATCATTAAGGAAACTACATACTGGCGTGGTGTCAATCAAGCAAAACTTAAGTCCTGACTTAGATGAGATTAATTATCGCTGGAGCACATCGTTTGGGAATTCACTATATATTTAGACATAAATGAATTCACACACGAACGATCAAATCGATCAGAGACGAGGGCTTCACATCCTTTCCTACGCTTACCATTCCTCCCCTTAAGTTCCAAACAATTCCCTCCCGTCTCTCACCTGTACGCGAACAACAACACAAACGTCAAACACAATCGAACAATTCTTCATTAGAGATATAGAAGAGAAAAGAAGAGAAGAAGAAACGAAGGATAAGAAGACGAGGCATACGAAGAAGAAGAACAACAACAACAACAACAACAGCAAGCACACCCGACACCAAGAAATGCAAGAGATGACACTTCATGCAGACAGAGAAGCAACAACAGCGGAGACCTAGACTCCGACAGCTGCGCAGTCACACACTGGTAATATCAGCGAGATACAGGGCACTAGCGTTGTCCGTTTTGCCTAAGCTCACCCGTGCCACTTTGTTCTCGTCCTTTGTGCCGCCGTGCCCTTCTTCCGATTTCTCTTCAGCAGGCCCGCTGGGTGGCGTTGTGCAAGGTGATCAGGTCAAACATGGCCGACTGCCGTGGCGTGCTCTTTTGAGAAATGCCTGACCATCGTCTATGCTGTAAGTATATGACCTGGAAGTTCGGTGGTGAGACACTGGAGGACGAGGTGGCGCGTGGGGTTGAGGAAACAGAATTTGGGAGAATTTAAATCATAGTATTTTGAGAACGTCCAACCTCTTTTAATAGACAGAGAGACGCGTCGAGAGTCATCACCACATGGGTGATACCTTCGGAAGAGAGAAGAGTAAGGTTTGTGAAACAACAATCATATTTAACGACAAAAGAATTGGAGAAAGCGCATCATGGATCTCATCTTGAAGCGGGCAAAGCATGCGGTAACATGATGTAATTCTTAAGTGTGGAGCGGAGGTTTGGGTAAGCATAGAAACGATGACTTACTTTGGCGACTGAAAAGTTGTTTTGGCAAGCATAACGATTGTAATGTGTCGTAATCAAATTGGAGTGGGATCTTTAACAGGAGGTGTACACTCTGGGCAGGGAACCACCATCGATAACTCTTTTGACATACAGCAGGTCTGCGGGATAGCATATAAGGACATAAAATACGCTCGGGCTATAATAGTGAGAGCATGCTTACCCTGACGACTGTCGACGTCTGTGCAGAGTAGGAAACCAGCCAACGTAAGGCTTGGAACAGTCAAAGCGCTTGTAGTGAATCGCCCTACTATATTAAAGCACGAGTTCTAGATTTTGTGAACCTGATTTGTGTCCGTTTTCAGTTTAGCCGATGTTGCGGGTGGATTAAACGTACTAATCCCCATGGAGGAGCATGTTTATATACATCTACAAGGGGGGTGGGGGGTGCGGGAAAAAAAAATATGTCAGGAATCACGGTAGATTGCCGGGTGATCCTGGCACCGATTACAGTTCCTTCACTACGAGTTCATTGTGGAGACATGCGTCCAAAGATAATCCGCCCACGAGCCTTAGCTTTTTTCTGATCCATACACCGGAAAATGTGCTAGCTCCTGTCCCCATTTATCGTGAAGTGACAGCTGTATGAATGTTAGATGCAACAAATGACCGAACATAACACCATACTACGATTGCCACGGTGCCATTCTTTGTGAAAACCAACCGCCCAAGTGAAAATAACTAGAATGTCCATGCTGAACATAAGGCCTGTTGTTGTCTTCTAATCGAAGATAATACCGATGAAACAACATTCGGTGTTGAACAACTACTAGCGTGTACCTATGGGTTGTAAACAACTGCTTTCAAAGTGTAAACTAGCGGGGGGCGCCACAGGTCGGTGGTTTTCTATTTCCTCCAGACTCATATAGAAGATAAAAAGTGTAATCGCCAACGGTGGTCAAAATACATAATAATAAATCCTAAATAGCACAAAGAATGTAGTAAATAGTCAATGCAGACCATTTCCCCCGACGAATGCAACGTTGGGGAAAAGCACGGTACAAATGGTCTAAGTGGCCACAAAATAAACATCTTCCTTGTGCAAGAAGTGACCAGGTATTAAGAACTGACTGGACGCCTGTGAGTGAGGGTTAGATGCGGCTGGAGCGGGCGGGGAGATTATAAAAGTTGAGATAGATAGAGATTCGAGAGTCTAGGGTACATCGACTACGAATACCATGCGGTCTACTCACCGTCATACATACCATACCGCAAAATAGATATAGTGAACGAATACGAAAAATGCCTTAAGGTTTGAACATTATAGGCGATGTTGTTTTCTTTCTCTATTTTTCATTCGCTGTCTTATCGCGGTTTAAGACCTCGGGCATAGAAGGTTCCCGTGTCCACTCCAATAAATGGTTTGCTGCTGAGCATTAACCGAGGAGAGCCGAACGGACACGGCAAGAGCAGGCAGCCATGAAGAAAGCGGCAAAGGAAACGTACGAGAACTAAAAAGTGGCGCACAATTAACCGATGACATCTCCTGATGTAAGTACGGTATAGTTGTTTTCGTGGTTCCATGCCAGAATCTCGAACTTTTCAACCTTCTTCTTACTCTCCTATGTTCTGTACGTGCCTCCCAATAATCGTTCCAACTGGCCTCGCTGTCCGTCCCTTTAACCCGTGTCCCGATCCGGACATGCTTCGCAAGCCCACTGCGGTGTCCGAGATCATGTGCCGTGTCGGCGCTTTTGTGGTCAGACCAGTGGTCAGAGCCTGAAGAATCCGTCATGGCGGACACGTCCAGACGTTCACTGACCCGTTAGTCGCTGAATCTTGTCGTCGCGGGACAGTCGCCCTCCCTGACGTGTCAACCATCTGAGAGAAAGGTGAGCGGAGGTGGTGGGTGATGTGATGGAAAGTGGACTGTCATAGCGACATGCGTCGTCATTAAAAAAATTACGGCGGAACCGTCACAGTGTGCTGTCATGAACTCATACTGTCTAATAAAGTGTAAATGTCACAATTTAACAGCAGGTAATGAAATGTCACAGAGTCTACCATTGAATCCCATAGAAAAGTGGTTCAGCATGTAGTGCACGAGAAAGTTGTGGTGAATAAAAGCCTCTTTCAGGGGGGGGGGAAAAGAGGAGATTGACCGTATATAGGGCAATCCAGCTTCAAAAATCTGCTGTGCCACTACGTGAAGGTAGTAAGTTGTGTGTTTCGACAATTAGCTTTCTACTCAAACTGAACAAAATACAATGTGGTTTCTTCTGACAAAATGTGAGTGTGATTATAATTTCATAACCCCTAAGTCTCAAACTGAAGAATTTCTTTTTTAGACCTCTCCATCCATGAATCAACACTGAGTGTAATGGGGTGTGGCCGATCCATAATATGTGAGTATGTTTAAGAGACTGAAGACAGCACCATGAAGTCCGGGCCCAAAGGCGCAGAGGTAAAGGTATCGTGAAGGGAAAATATGAGAGGGTCTGGTTGTATCCACAATATCTACCCTGTAACTGTGCCGGATGTGTCTTTTTGGGCATAATCTTCCCATTCAAACTGAAGGCTGTATATCATTTCTTTGTTAGCAATAAGCTGATCACAGTATCAACTACAGGGTGTAAATTTGTTATTTAAAATCTTCGGAGTAGTAAAAGGAGTATGTATTTTATGCTTCTATGTCATAGTCGTGGCGTGACAAAATGGATGATCGATATAAGTTCTTGATTTCACGTAAAGCTTGCTGTGGTAAACAGAAAGAAAATATAAAGATTTGTTTTCAAAAGGGGACAGGTATAGGGATCGGCCTCTGTCAAAGGCGAGAGTGGTGACAGTCAGAATGATTTATTTCTTGTTTTACTGAGTGGCAGCGATATGAAGATTCTAAATGTCAACGATGTAGCATATTAGTGGTATAACAGGGTGTGTAATCGATGGGTGTAGCTGGCAGACTAATTAATCGGTGTGGCTGCCTGACCACATCAGAGAACGCCGAAACTTTTTTTTTGTACAACAAGATCTACTATTTCTGGTTATGCCTGATGAAGAGACCGGTGTAGAGTGTTAAGGTATGGTTCCTAAACGAGGGGTCACAGTCGATTATCGGTGTCAACGAAAAAGCCGATAACATTTTTTTGACCATAATCTTTTCTGACGACAGATCTAATGTCTATACAAAGCAAGCTTCTTTTCCGATTCAAAGGTGTGGGAAATAACATTGACTATGTTTCGCAGGTGAAATATGCCCATAGCAAAACTAAAAGGGAAGAAAGTTACTTGTAATTCAAACATAACCTTTACAGTGTCGAAACTGAGGAAATTGGTTCACAATAATCTTTCTCTATCAAACTGAAAGTACGTTTGTTCCAATACATTTTTTCTCTAAAAGTTAAAGAATCGTTGGTTCACAATACCTTTCATGTGTAATAACATGAAGATGGTAGCTTTGATGCTTAATATCTTTCTGTATTAAAATAAAGCATCAGCTTTGGGGCCCATGAATTTTCTGTAGGTAAGTTCGCGACAGGATGAAAGCTTTCGATGCAACAATAGTGTGTCCCCCCCAAAAAACAAGAACACATCTCGTACTAATTGAAGAGTGATAACTTTGGATTCGCAAAACATAGCCATCAGCAGCGAAACACTGTGCAGCATCACGCTTTAGGCATAAGACGTGAGTAGAGTTGAGTGGGTTCATGAGTGAAACCATGAGGACTGAGGTTGAGAGTGACACGTTGTGTATTGTTCCACCCAACCATTATTTCAGTCTCATTTGCAGTATGCGAGATAAATGGTTGGTCTTAACCAACCTACAATCTGTTGACATGTACTAGTTTTCCACACCCGAGAGATGTGGAAAGGACAGGGTGTCGGGCAACGGGGAAGAGAATACACAGAAAACTGTAAAAGCCCAAATAAGTCCCAGTGCCAACCTGTCAATGCTAAATCTTGAAGGACCGTAGGATGGGTGGCTGCTTTGGATTTATGTGCGCGCCGAAAGAACTAAACCATAACTCGTGAGTGAGAGAGGTTCGAAATAAAGAGTAAAACCAGGATAGGGAAGGGCCAGTCGCAGTGTCAAGTCGCGTGGTGGAGGTGTGTATCAATAAAAAGAATATCTCGCCAAAATATTGTTGGTGAACACGTCTTTCAATGGGATCGCCACTGGCGGATAGATAACCTTTCCGATAAGAATTACAACCAACTGGTGGAAGGCCAAACTGATGAGTGTAAACGGGTTGTATAATCATATTAACAATACTGATGAATGCGAACGAGATAACCTGGTGTTATAACAGTCAGTGGATGGAAAAACTGAAGGTGTAATACTTTGTTTTATACACATCGTGTAGATGACTAAACGAAGCATGGACAATAGAAAAATTGGTGGCTCACATACAGTTTTGGTGAGTGGCCAAGGTGGGAGGGATGTACGTTGTTTTATGAACAATCCCGAATGCTAAACTGAAAGGAATTTAAAACTTGGTTTGTTTTATAACAATCGGTGAATGCTAAAAACGAAATGAGTGATACAGCCCGTTGTGTTTATAACACTCTGTGGATTGGCGTGTTGTCCTAAGTGCACGGATGGGTCACTCTTTTTTGTATTTCTATAACAGCTGTGATTAGATACTGAGTGAGTTAATGGGGCGTTGTTTCACACTTTAGTGAATGCCAAAGTGACTGATGTAACTATTGTATTTTCTAACACTCATGTGAAGCTAAAACTACTCAGGGATGAACTGTTGTAGGTGTTGAGTAGAAATCGTGTCATGCATAAAACTAAAAGAGAGACAACTTTTGATATTTTAAGAACAATCTTGAATAGATAAAACTAAAGGATGTAACTGTGTGCTTTATACCCCCATCTGTAATGACTACCCTGCGGTAGTACTTTGAGTGTCACACAAAAGCGTGTGATGCTAAACGGAAGGATGTCACTTGGTTTCCAACTGTGAATGCAGAAACTGGCAGGATGTAACTTTGTTTTGACACCATAGTCGGTGAGTGGCAACTCCAAGGGTGTAACTGTGTTTTACGACCGAGTCTATCTCTCCTTCCTCTCTCACACAACTCTACCTGTTATTCAAGAAAAGAGAGAGCAGATGAGTAAACAAGCGGTCTGCCGTGGAGTTTGCCCCTCACAGATGATATAACCACAAAGGGTTACATGCCTTCATTTCTGCAGTTCCCCAAAGAAGATTGAACCGAAATTTTAACAGCCGGCAGGTTAGGCAGCACGGGTGGTGGAACCAAATAGACAGGTCCGCGTCTTTAGGCAGGCACAGATGGGTGGAAAACAAGGACAGCGGGGTAGTGGTAGCTGCACAGAGGTGGGTTGTAAAGAACACAGTTGCAACTACCATTTGGGTTGAGACATTCCCGAATTCTGTCAAACAAAGTTCATCCGTTATTGTCGCATTCCAGAGGGTATAGAACCGAGAGTAAAGCCTGCACTGGGCATGTCACAACTGGGTGAAACACGTTACAGCCATCTTACAAGCCAGATTGGGAGAAAACAAGGTAAGCCGGCAGGTTTAGCAGGCCGGACTTGGTTATAAAACAAAGTTACAGCCGCATTTTAGCAGTCACCGAGTGTTTATAAAAGCCAACGTTCCATCCAAATTCAGTTTTAGCATTTAGAGTTGTTATAAACAATTCTCCCTTCACTTTGGGGCATTCACAAACTGTTTTTGAAACAACATTCCCTCCTTCATTTAATCCTTCGACGGTATTGTATAAACAAAGTTAAGCCCGTCAGTTTTATCATTCACAGATTGTTTTATAAACAAATTACATCCTTCAGTTGAGCATTCACAGATTGTTGTACCAATAAACAGACGTTACAGCCATCAGTTTTGGCATTCCATTTTGTTGTGTAAACGAGTTACAGAGGGCATCCATTCATGTAAGCCTTGACAGATTGTCAACAAAGGAATACATCATCTTTGTTATTCGCAGATTAGGTGTAAACAAAGACACACCGTCAGTTAGCATTGCAGGTTGTATCCAAGTGTACGCTTCAGTTTTAGCATTGACACTTAGGTGTCACCCAGTTACAATCCGTCAGTTGGTATTCCACAGATGTAACCAAGTTACCCATCCGTCGTTTTAGCAAGTCACAGTTTTTTGGTGAACCCACTGTACACCATTCCGTTTTACAGTCCACAATATTGTGTAAACAAGTTACAGTCCTCATAGCATTCCTAGAATGGTGTGGCGACAGAATCCACATCCTCAGTTTCACAGGAAAATTACCGGTATGTAAGTTATGTTCGACATTTATGCAGATAGAGTTTTGCGGAACCAAGCTAAACCAGTCTTCATTTAGTACAGCTGAGACTATTGTGCATCTACAGCTACCCCTCCTTCTGTTTAATACGAATACATTTGCCCCAAGCTGAGCTTCTGGCGTTTATTTTAATACAGAAAGATTCTTAGCATCAAAGCTACCGCTTCATTTTAACAACAGAAAGCTTATTGTAACCACGTGACTTCTTTCACTTTAAGAACAATGTTTGTGCACAAACGTTACGTCTTTCAGTTATGATAAGAAAGCTTATTGTGAACCAAATTTCCTCATTTGACACTGAAATGTATTCGGTGACCTAAAGTAACTTTCTTCTTTTATTTGTGTGGGGGGCCATTGGCAGATTATTATTGGCGAACCAAAGTTATTTCCCAAACTTTGAAACGAAAGCTGTGTTAGTTGACCGTTAACTTTATAATCTGATTCTTTCGAAAGATTATGGTCAACAAACGATTACTGCTTTAGTTTGACAACGAAAGACTGTTATTGAACGAAAAACCACATCTTCATCAGTTTAAAACACACGATATTGTTGTAAAAAAAATTAGGGTTTCTAGGTTTAGTTTACAAGAACGTATTGTTCTCTAAATTACCCCCCTGCAAAGCGGCTAAACACTAAACATTACAGTAAACAAAAATAATCCTTCTATGTCAACATGCACGAAAGGGCTACTTATGAAACAACTATACTATTCTTTAGTTTGAGCACAGCCAAGATTAACGTTACAACATAGTAGCTTCCATCAATTTGACAACCCGAACATAGGTTAGAAGCATAAAAATACATACTCTCATGTTCACACGGGGAGAGGTCCGAAGATATTTTTAAGAAAACAAATTACACCCTTTTTAGTTTTACACGGAAAGATTATTGTGCAAATATGATTACACTCCTTCAGTTTTGAACATGTGAAGATTATTGTCAAAAAAGAAACATGGCCGACAGTTTTACAGTGGTAAGATATTATTGTGAAAAGAAAGACCTAATAATCCTAAATGGTTTTGCCACGGCAAGGTATCATTGTAAAACAACATAGCACAACCATAACAGGTGTATGTCATACGGAGTACGATTATTCTAAACAAGTTCGAATATCTTACCGTTTGAGACTTCAGGGGTTGTGTATGCGAATATAAGGTTCACACCAGCCCGATGTTAATTTAGGAGCAACATTGTCTTGGGGGTGTCCGATGTGTTGTGGAGTAGTGAAAAGCTGTATTGGTGGGACACAAACTTAACTATCCTTCAGATTTAGGCAAACATGTCGTCGATATAAAATTTGTAGGGACATGTGGTACATGACCCATGATCCTCACGGAGTTGATTAGCACAGCTTCTCTGTGACATTCTGACGGTAACATTTTCTCTGACAATATCCAAAACATTGGTCGACATATTGTGACTTTATCCATTCTGTGTAAATTGTGACATGTCCACCATTATTAACATTATTCGTTCATCTGACAGACACTGTGATTTTCGCCTTGAATTTCGCCAATGGTACATTCGCTGATGAGCAGTTCCATTTGTACCCCTGGTACAAGTCGAAAAGCAACCGGGGCAGAGGGCGAAAATTCCAAGAATTCCCAGCTCACCATCAGGCCACCCACCTCCGCTCCGTTCCCTCTTCTCCTCAGATTGGTTGACACGTCAAGTGAGGCCTAACTGTCCCCGGCAAGAGACAGCTTCAGCGCACTACGGGGCAGTGACGTCTGGACGTGTCCGCCATGGACGGACTTCTTCTAGGCCTCTGACACTACCTGGCTGACCACAAAACCCGGGCACTGACGGACACAGGCAGTGGCCGAAGCCTTTCCGGGATCCGGACACCGGGTAAAGTGACGGACAGCGAGGGCGTGGGAGAGCTTTCTTGGAGACGTACGAGAACAACAGGAGAGTAAGGAAGAAGTTTGAAAGTCGTGCGAGTATTCTGTGTCCTGGACTACGGAACGTAAAACAATATCACCGACTACAAGATCATTAGCTGATGTTTTGATTGTAATTGTCTCCCTTTTCTGCTGTCTGTGTCTTTGGGTGTGTGTGTCGTTTGTCTCTCGGGTTAATCATTTTCGAACCATTATGGGTTGGACAGGTCGGAAGAACACTAATGCAACGAGGCTTAAACCCGCGATAAGACATCGAATGCAAACAAGAGAAAGAAAACAATGATATTAATGTTCAAACTTAAGGATTTTTGTGACAATTTGCCCTCTCTTCATCGCTCTTGGCGGGTCCTGCATGTCCCTGCCACCTTCTGTCTGCCTTATTCGCCTTTCCTGTCTGGCTTCTGGTCTTTGTCTGTCTTACGTCTGCTCATCTCTCGTCTCTCTATCTCCTCTCACTCTCTCACTCCGTCTCGGCAGGAAATCATTCACAAGCGTTCCAGTTCATTAATAATGTTCAGGGTTTCTTTGAAAATGAAGAATCCACGGTTTGGGGCGGGGTGGTATTTTGTGGCCATTAGATCATTTGTAGCTTTCTCCTCAACGTGTTTGCCCTTTCGTCTGGGGAACTGGTCCTGTGCATTGACTATTTACCTCATTTCTTTGGTTGATTTTAATGAGATTCAATAATCTTTTGTTCACAGTTGGCAGATTAGCCACTTTTTATCCTTCTATATTTAGTGTCTGGAGAAAATAAAACCTTGTGCTGATTATTTACATTTTCAAAGCAGATTTTTATTAAACTCGATGTAAAAAGAATAGTAGTTTGTTAAAAAGAATGTTGTTTCACCGTAGTTTTTTGACTTGAAGAAAAATAGGACCTTATGCTTTTATGACATTTATTATTTTTTTCACTATGGGAGGTGTGTTTTCACAAGAAATGCAACTTTGTGCATGTATATGTTTATGTGGTTCATTTGTTTAGTCTAACATTCCATACACAGTGTCTCTCACGATAAAATGAGGGAACATGATTGCTATGCACGTTTTGGCCGTTTTGTATGGATTCAGGTGCAAACGTCAGGCCTGATTATCTGGCCCTGTCTCCACATGAACTAGTAGGGAACGAATATGTGCTATCGATACGTGCTCTCCTCACATGCTACTGCCCTTTGATGTATACTAAAACACTGCTCTCCATGGATAGATATACATTTTCATCCACGCCCAGAAACACGGTAAACTTAAACCGATGACACACATCAGTTCACAAATCCCAGATACCGTGCTCTCTAACCATAGTAATGTAAGATCTCCCCAAGCGCGTTTGCCCTTTTCAAGATATTGTGGCTGTGTTTCCCGCAGACTTTGCCATTCTCATTCTTCCAAGGTAGGAATCTCATTATTCTCTCCCCCGATGATTTATGTGCATTTCTATGCTTACCGCAGAACTTTGATGTTTCGTCAAAAGAGATATCGATGTGTGTTTCCTCCTAACGTTTTAACACGATCTCAAGAAAGACCTACAATCGTATGTTGCCAAAACACTTTTTCGCCTCCGCAAAGTAGTCATCGTTCTTATGCTTGCCCAAAACCCCTCCGCTCCCCTTAAGATTTACATCATTTAGGCCTTCATGCCTTGCCCGCCTTTCAAGATGAATATCATGATGCGCTTTGCCTCCAATTAACTTTTTTGTCGTTAAATATGATTGTTTTTCATTCACAAACCTCTTTCTTCCTCCTGAGTACTCAGTGTGATGTTCATGTCTACTATTAAATAGTAGTATTGTGCCGTTCTCAAAATTAATATGATTTAATTTCTCCTCGAAATAAAATCCAGATTCCTGCTTTCCTTCAAAGATCGGTCTCGGCACGTTGTACATCCTCCAACCTTCCAGGTCCAATCTACAGTGCATGACGATATGTCAGGAATATGTGGAATACAGCAATGCTCGCACGCCAGCGAGGTCGTGCCCAAAATGTTTGACCTTGATTCACCTTGCCACGCCACCCAGCGGGCCGCCTGAGAAAATGCGTCAGAATTTGTCACGGGGGGCCGGCACAGAAGGACAGAACAAAGTGGCACTGGTGAGCTTCAGGCTCCAAACTGACGTGTGGGGTCTCTGCCTTGAATCGTTGGTTTGATGTGACCAGCAGGTCTGAGTCTCGAGTCTGCTGTCTGTGTTGTCTCTCTTTCTTCCTGAAGTGTCATCTCTTTGCATATATCTAAAGTTTTTGTTGTTTCTGTTTCTATTTTTGTTAAGTTGTTGTTGTTCTTCTGTCTTCTTCTCTTCGTCTCTCTGCTCTTCTTTTTTTACGTTTCTTCTTCTTCTATGCTGGGTTCTTCTTCCTCTTTCTTTTACTTCTTCTAGTGTTTTTAAACTAATCTTCTTCTCTCTTCTTCTTTTCTTCTTCGTGTCTTCTTCTTCTTTTTCGAATCTTCTTCCTCTTCTTCTCTTCTTCTATATTCGCTCATAGGAAGAAGATGGTTTCTTGTGTTTACTGGGGGGTGTTTGTGTTTGTTCGAGTACGGGAGAGAGAGACCGGAAGTGGGAATTGAGTGTTTTGGAGACTTACGGGGCCATCATAAATGGTAGCTTAGGAACATGGATATGACAGGCTTCTGCTACGAGGCTTTCATCGTTCGTAAAAAGTTGTGAACAAATAATCTATTCGTGTCACAAAAATAAAATCATCAATTGCCAGTCAAACAAACAAGATGTGGAGCGATACTTAATCCATTTTTTTTACGTCCTGATGAGGTTTTTATTGTTGAGTTTGATGCATCTATGTGGGTTTCCTGTTAATGATGCAGTGTATCGAGTCAATATGTGTATCCTTCATAAGCCTTAAGGGCCTTGCCCCCTTCGCAGACAAGGGTCGATAATCGTCAAGGGCCTGGTCGTCTGTCTGTGTGTTATGTCTGTCTGTCTGTCTCTGAAATTTAGGATATCCAATCTCCCTTACGTGACAGGCATTTTTAGCTAAGGTTAACCATTTATTATATGCGCAGGCAGCAATAACATCTTTTATTTTTTGTTGTTGTTGGGGCGTCCTGCCGTCATAATTCTGAAAGATAAAAGGTGGGGCCATTCATAAGATGCGGGGAAAATTTGTCACTGTTGGCGAGGTGCGGGGCAAAGTACGAACGATTTAGGGATCGTCGAATCCTATACATTGGAAACATGTGTCCTTTCACTGCAGCAATGTATCAGATCAGGACGTGTTTTTTATCGTTTCTGTTTTTCGTTCCACTACGGTCTTTCCTTGCTGTGCCAAGGGGTGCTCAATCCCCATCGTGCCGAAGAGTGTGGTCTTACAACACCATGTTTGGAGGCGCCTGCTGTGCATTAGGAATGAGTGCAGGTGGTCGAGTTCAGCACCTTCTTGCGCATCTGTGTTCTCCCCTACCCTTGACTCTGATGTCCAGCTTAAAAAATGTGCTTTGCTGGGTGCAGTTGACGAGTCGGGGGGGGGGGGGCCAGATGTCCGGAGATCTGAGGCAGAGTCAGCCGGCTCGAGTGTGGCTTGACGGTAAGAACAACTGTATTCTCCGCCTGAGGAAACCCGGGTGAGTTGTCCCTAAGAGCGCTCAGGCCGGCAGCTCGCACCCCACGCCACATCAGCATCTAGGCATGATCTCCACATAACACAAAGTCCAACCACATAGTCCGCAGAAAGAGAGAGTCCCGTGGACACACGCACAATTGTCATTGATAATGAATGATGGCTGGTTAAATGACGTTGTGAGTAAAGAGCGTGTCACGATCGTGGTCATGTGTTGTGTGTAGTGTCTTGTGTTTCTAGGTTCGATTCTCGGGGTGCTTTCGACTGCAGATGCTTGGCTGTCTGTTCGTGGGCGTTCGCTATCGGCGGCCTGTTGTTCAAGTGCAGGTTGCTGAAAGTGCGGGGGTCGTCTCGTCAGTCTGTGCCGAATGCTTCTCTCTGTTCTCTCAGGTCGGTATCCTCAATCCTCAAATGTAGACCTGGACAAAGTCAAACACATTCTCTCCCCTCCTCTCACTGCTCTCTCACATCTCTGCTCTCTCTCATCAAATGGTGAGGGGCTCCTCCCTCTCTCCGACTCTCGCCCCCTCTCAAAAAAGAGAGCGAAAGGGGGGGACTCTCCTCTCGACCCTGCAAAAGTCCTCGGGGGTCGCTTCGGAGGCAATCCCAAATCTGGGAATCTCTCTCAGCTCCGCACTCCAAATCATGCAAGATCATGGTTCGCAATAATATCTTACACTTGAGAGAAGTCGTTTCCATTTTCGCTTGGAAGCTTAGCTTCTCTGCACTCCCTCGCTCCTTCGGAGGCAAGGAGGACAGGCAACCCCGGGAAGATCTCTTCCTGCGTTCTCTCGAGCAATCTCGTATCTGTCTTGTCTCGATGCTGCCTCTCCTCTTGGTCTACTGCTCCCTCTCTCTCGTCTCTCGCCTCAACCCTCTCTCTGCTTCTCTCCTCCTCTCTCTCTCTCTCTCGCCTCGACCATCTCTGGATATCTAAGTTGCCACCAGTGAGCTAACTTATGCTCGTATTACCAGGAAGGATCCCAGGTTTTATCACAGTCTACACTAACAAACACCGCGGGGAAAAACCAAAAAAGCTCACAATAATGCAAAATGGAGTATAACAAAAGAAATCGCCGGCAGTCCTTAAGAACTGCATTTCTCATTACATTTGGGAAAGTAAAACTGTTTGTGCGTGCTGGGTGAGATAGACCGTGCCTAAAAAACACCTCCACCCTCCGTCACACCACATAACACTCGCAGCACGCGCGCGCCGCTACACACACTACATCACACACAGCGGTCGTCAGAACACGCACACACACGCACACGCTCACGATCGTTTCTCCGGTTGTGTCCCGCTTCTGTTTTCTAACTGGATTATATCCGTTTTAGAGTCATCCCAAAAGATAGAAAAGTTGATACATGAAGTGAAAGCCGCCCCTGGGGGGCGAACACACCAACGGCGAGCTCAGGACTGGAAGGGGAGCCTTTTCCTACTTTTAAAATGTGGGAAGGCCTATGATTGTTGTGAAGCTCACATGTTTCGACACAAAGGCGCTTGGGTGCAAGCCCGCCAGACTTGAATTAACATGTTCCAGGTGCATGTTCTTTCTCACCTTCCAAGCCTTTTTCTCGTTGTGACATTCAGCACATGCAGGCTACTCTCATATGTTACACGAGCGTTTTGACAAAATATCCAAACAGATAAAGTTGGCGAAGGAGCACGCCTTGTTTTCGGGATACAAACATGCTTGGTTCGTTCTCTTCGTTGGCTGCACTGTCCCTGAATAGTGATATTTCTTGTCTTAAACAGGCCCATAAAACGAGGGATCGCAACGCATCGTATTGTAGTTGTGATTGATTTTCTCTTTCTTTCAAAGCGGTAACAAGAGGGTTTTTCTTTGTATCTCGTGGATACACGAACACACAGTGCTCATGGGGCGGACACACACGGCGACCTTTTTCACATGTGCCACCAATCACATTCTGGAGAGGTTACTACTGGCAACAAACACAATGCTCATTTTAAAAACACACACGACACAGAACCATACACATCGTCTTTCCCCTTGCAAATCGCATGCACAATGGGGCTGACACGACAACTGGATCGCCTCAGGAGTACACGCATACGTGGCAGTGTTTTGTTTGTTATGTGTTCAAGACTCGAGATAACACAACTCATGGAAGAGGCGTGGCAAAAAAGTATCACACTGTTGCATGTAGATGCTAGGCACATCTAATACTTTTCATAGTGTAGGAGGGGGTGGGCGGTGTGGGCAAGGGGGAGAGACAATACAGAAACTACGAAAGACGTATGGCTTAAAGAACTACAGAAACCGCACGCACGCACGCTAACGCACAGCCCACACACACACCACCACCACACACACACCACACACAAATACGAAGCACAGTAACAGCACAGCACAGCACGGGGCTTTTTTGTTGGGTTGTTTTTCTTTTTTTTTTGTTTTGTCCGGTTTTTGAAATTAAAACATTATGGTGAACGTAAATGAGCAGAAGATCTACATTTTTTTTGAAAGAAGGTACTACCAAAAAGAATGGCTCCGGTTAAAAAAATTCAAAAAATACCGCGTCAAGCGTGGGTGCATAGAGGCGATGCACTACAAGAGTGAACATCTATGTCCCAGGATGTTGTATAGAGTACAAAAGGTACTCAACGCGTAGGTGAAAGGAATCAGAAAGCTACGAACAATAAAGCGAAGTGCATCTTAAGATCCCAAAAAACAGAAACTAAGAGGGGATGTGGGTCTATTTTCAGAGGACAGCTGCATTGGGGAATTGTGTAAATAAGCTGGGGGAACAGAAGATCAACATGCTTGTCATTCAACTGAAAAAACCACGTGTCTTATTATAAGAGTCAAACGGCTCATTGAAAAGTGCAGAAGGCTAAAACACGTAATGACAACCGACTGCCTCACTACTTATAGGGCCTTTTCAGGATATTAAGACGAGGCCGGTCTCAATTCCTGGGGCCAGTGACGATGAACGCAAAACCCTTCCCAAGGATTAGGGTTTAAAACAAGATATTGGAGTAGGAAATCAGTTCGCTCATGAAAGGGAGGAACGGGTGGGGGAGCTAACGTAAGTGTTAAGATGGCTCTTGTGAAATAGTGCAGGGAAACTAACAACAAAAATATGCATAACTGAGATATCGGGAAACGCAAAAAAAACACAGGTATGAAAAAACAGTCCGTTTTCAAGGAGATTTCAGACATCTTCGACAAAGGCAAATAAGTGCACGGTGCTACACTGCAAGCTCAAACAGCAGAAACAAGTACACGCTGCTAACGGAAGGACAGCCCTTGTAATCCTTTCCAGACCTCGAAGGCTCTGAAAACAGCAGAAACTACACTTGCATGACCGCTGACTAACGGAATCGGCTGATGCGGCTTGTCATATGTGCAAAACGGCTCGTTCAAGAACAGGTGAGGCGGAAAGTAACACGCTGGCATGGAACCGAGAGGGAGAAAAGTGACAACGAACAAACACAGGTCCCGTTTCCATGTCAAACGGGTTCTTGGAAAAGAGGCCGGACTACGACGTCGTGGGTGGCGGTGCAACTAACGAATGGGTTCAGATTGTCAAACGGCTCTTCGAAAACAGCAGAAAACTACCGTTAGCGTAACTGAATCGACCGATTCAACGCAACGCGCTTGGAAACAGGCAAACACTACCCATGCTAAACTGAAGACTCTAGTGTATTTCGAGCAACGATCAAACGGCTCTTGAACACAGAGCATTAAGACTAGACACATAGGCTGAAACTTGTATCAAAAATGACCTGAGAAAACTAAGTGATTGTCAGAAGGTGCAAACGCCTTCTGAATGACACAGCAGAAACTAGCCACCAGTGCTAGATGAAACTACTGTTCATTGTCAGTTCTAGGAAGATCCAAGCGAACTGGCTTTTTGCAAACTGCGACGAGCAGAAACAGGCACGTACTAAAACTGGAAGCTACATGTATTCAGACGGATCCCACGGCTCTTTGAAAACATCAGAAACTACACGTAGGCTCAACTGAAAACTATGTAACATGCGACCAGCAAATGTCCCACTGTCCGAGATTCATTTTTCAAAACGGGGGGAAATAAACAAAAGCCGAAACTACACAACATTGCTAAACAGAGAGCTAACGTTTTTGCAGACGGGTCAAACAGGCTCTTGATTAAAAAGCAGCACACACTACAAAACGTAGGGGGGCTGGGCTTACATCCGGAGCTGTGCGAGAAAAAGGCCAAACTGGAGGAAAAAACTGAAAGCCAACGTGAGCGAGGGTATGTTCAGGGGGGGGAGGGGCTAGAGTAAAGCGAAGGCTATACAGACTAAAAAATAGTGAGTTCTGTTTTGGATAGATGGATCACCTTCAAGAAGGGGCAGGATTTGGTTTGACCAATGATGAGGGAACGTCATCTGACCTGTTTGTGGAGACATCTTATCTAATAAAGGTAAGACTGTAACATTTTGGTAATGTGTGATAAGGTTTGGTACGAGGGCAAGAGCTGGTTGGTACGTAACATGTACGCAGACGGTTTAGTTGCCGTCCTCCTTACGGGGCCACAGGATAATTACAATCACGTCACACAGAATCCTTAGGAGTCCACTACTGGGTGTTTGTAGAAATGGGGGGTCTTTTGTCCACGTTTTAGATGCTGGGAAACATAGCTGATAAAATGATTTAAAAGAATTTTAGTCCGTATGTCTGTTATGTCCACGAGGCTGAAGCAAACCTCAGAACTCATTTTGTTTTATATCTTTCCATCAACGAATGATTAGTCCCAAAGTTCTGAGAAGTCCGTCACACCGGCCGTGTGATCCACAGTATAAGAATGTATAGTGCATATACATAGTTACTAGTAAACTATGAGGTCCACCGGTGTAGCTGTCTTGAACACGTGTACGTCCAAATGATTGCACCGTGTTAAAGGAAAGGGCGACTGGTTCCCCCCCCCGCTCCCCCCCAACGAGGTAGAAATAATCCAGCACGCGACCTAAACCCCGTTGTTCAGCAAAGTCATGAATACCATCATCAAAAAAACCTACACAGATTTGTCCCAACCCGACAAAACAATTCATACCAAATACATACTAAGCCACTGAAATCTTTACGTTGGGCAGGGGGTTGGTTCGAGTTTGGCGCCAAGGAAGCTATCTGGAAGGCTTCGCATCGAATATAGGGTGTCTAAAACGCGGGGCTCCTGGAAGCGGGGGTGGGATGAGTTTTGGGGGGTAAATTGGCCTGCTAAAAACAGCCCGGACTTAAACATAGCACAGCTTGCCATTTCTCACCAAGTCCAAACGAGTAAGTCACATTGGGTGGTTGGTGAGTAAGGATGTTGGCTACATGGATGGCTGGCCGTCACAAGCTCAACTCTCTCGGGTTTTATTATCATTACTCCATGGTGATACCAGCAAGCCGCTAAAAATAAACAACGTAGCATCGGACCATAAATACAAGGGGTGGGGGTGGGTTGTTATAACATGGGAAACGTAATCGACTGAACTTTTCGGCCGGGTTCTTACAAACACTTGACAGAATCCAGCGCAAAGTGTATGAACAAGCTCGAACGGAGCGATGGGTGGTCCAAAAATCACAACCCACCTCTGTATTGAATTATGGCCATCGAATTAAAACGTGTGCGACGGTCAAGTTCTACAGCAGCAGCTGATAATACCGTGTCCTGTGCACAAGTGTGTGCGATCAGAAGATCCAAAGCAGCAGGGAAAGGGGTAACACACGTCTGGGTCACTCCAGGTTCAGCGACATGGGGAGGGTGAGGCAATGTGGCGCGACGCAATAAGTAGTGAAGACGGGGGGGAAAAGCAGACTGCAAGACTGAGAGTTAGATCTATACCCTTATGGAACAAGGCTACGGCCCTTGTACGGAGCGCTCACAGTACGGTCGGTACAAAGCTGAAGCGGTGGTACGGCGAGGACAATTTCCTGAGACTGGTGCACCGCCTGTCGACATCCTGGGTGAGTGTGGTGTAATGCCACTGAATGTTGTATTTCCTTGTGACTATTCTGCACACTCCTGGGATGTGGTGAAAGGTGCGCGGTGTCATCACAGATTGAGTATTTTCCTATGACTATTCCTGCACACAGTCCTGGGGTGAGTGTGTCATCACTGAATGGTGTGTTTCCTGTTGGACAAATGCCATTCATCAACAGCTCTGCAGTGAGATGGTGGGAGTGTCACACTGAATGGTGTTTTTCCTATGGGATAATTCAAGCACACTCATGATGTGAGAGGATATCATCACTGATTTTGGTGGTGTGTCTTCCTATGGTAAGGTGTCCTGCACACGTCCTGGGGTGAGTGGTTTAATGTCCGCTGAATGTGTGTTTCCTATGACTAGAGAGGCACTGCCTGGGCACACGTCTCTGGTGTGTGTTGCACTGTCATGGTGGTTTCTTCTGACTATTTCGCATACGAGTCTGGTTGAGTGGTGATGTCACCCTTAAGTGTGTGTTTTCCTGTAAATGGGTCACAACCTGCGGTCACATCCTAGATTGTGATGATTAAATCCGCTAGACGTCATGTATCTCGCACCCGAGCCCTGTTAAGAGCAAACATCATAGTATTGATAAAAAATATCCAATTCTATAAAGTGTTTGCGTACTGAAACTGTAGCTGACAGGAGTCTATAATTATGTTCTATTGTTGAAGATTGGTGGAGTGTAAAGTGAGCACGCAGAGAAATGTCCATCGTGTATTACTGGGGGGGGGCGGCGACGAGCGCAGCGCCCACTCCTCTCGATTTCTGTAAAAAGAATGGTTGAGGTATCGTAGTAAACTTTGACGTTTTTTCATTTAAAGAACAACACTCATTATTTTACACACACAGTCAGCTATCACTTGATGTATGTTCTTGTGGCTATATGTCACAGCGGATATTTGTACTGAAACGCCTTATAAATAATTGGATCCTTGCTTAAAAAGTTAGCAAATAGGGTCTGATACTATCTCTTTGTTGTGTGTGGAACACGGAGAGGGGGCTGTCACAGGACTCGCTGATATGATCATTCGATATCATGGTTTCAGACGTTGTCGTGCTCGCATTAACATGCAGAGGAGCGGCAGAGGCAAACCTACGGAATGCTTTTGAATACAGTTGTAATGCTTGGAAGAATTTTGTTAAAGTTAAAATTA
>JADBJO010018837.1:0-17500 GCA_016801955.1 Conus betulinus
ATCGTATCATCTGTTTCCGCCAAATATCCAGTGAAGATAGCTGTTTCCTTTATGATACACTCCAAGTCAAGCGAATGTAGATCTCACTGCGGATCCCTGTATAGAATCAATTTTTTGCTGGTCCAGCGACATCGCTGAATTCAGGTAATCGGCAGGAGATTAGGTGACATTTGCTGCCCATTACGCAAAGCAGGCACGTTTTCAAGCCCTAACACACATTCGGCCAATCGTTGTCTATGTCACGGAACAGGCAGACATTTGCCTATTACGTGAAATTTACAAAGGCACAAAGGCACACACACACACACACACACACACACACACACACACACACACACACACACACATGCACACACACACGCACGCACGCACGCAAACGCACGCACGCACGCACAACACACACACACACACACACACACACACACACACAGATCAACATATGATAAGTGAAGGTGCGAGTGCACCTCTCTGTCTGTGTGTCTGTCTACCTGTCTGTGAGGGTGTGTATGTGTGTGTGTGGGGGGGGGGGGCACTTGTACGGTATCTGGTTATCTGTCACATGCTCACAGAGAGAGAGAGAGAGAGAGAGAGAGAGAGAGAGAGAGAGAGAGGAGAATCAATCAAATGCAATCACATGAAAACCAGTGTTCAGCCTAACACACTTTAGCATTAACAGCTTCTTAAAGAGAAGATGCCAATCACGTGATGTGTCCAACGTTCGGTGACCAACATTTGGAACAGGTCTGAACTGCAAATGGTCATGGAAGGCAGTGACAGTATCGTGAAAGCGCCCTACTCGACGGACTCAGAAGCATTCAGGATACTTTCAGTGAGTGCTCACATCGTAAAACATTCACTGCGGAACACTTGCCTCAGTGACCGAAGAAAACATGCTATTGACCGGTATGTGTGCAAACCCTTCTCGTTCCTCCCCGCCTAAACTTTCACCAACGAGTTCCCACTTTAATCCTATGTTCTTTTTAAAAAAAAATGCAAACAAACAAAGCAGAACAAAACAAACAAACAAACAAGCAAAGCAAATAGACATCGACCATATTAGTCAGTGTGTGTTCTTAAAAAGAGTGTGTCAATACCATGTTCTCTAGCCGCATTTACCTTCATAGTTCCCTACGGAGAGATGGTGCTGTTATTTTCAATACAGGTAGTATGTTGTTTATAAGTACTGTAAGTGATTACACGCAGAGACATTAAGGTACACACACACGCGCGCGCGCGCGCGCGTACACACACACACACACACACACACACACACACACACACACACACACACACACACACACACACACACACACCACTCTGTGTGCATTGTACAAAGGGGGATAGCCAGCCTCCTTCTCGGTCAGAAGCTGGTAGAGACAAGAAGCTGCCGATAGTGGGTTCCCTGGGCTCCCTCTATGTTCTGTAACCAGATTCTTCCGGCCCACTGATTCAGTCATCACTCGTCAGCAACTGGTGGTCTTCAGTTCGTGAGGCATGTGACCTGAGGTGGAACTATCTTTGATGATGTGGCAATGTATTCATACTTCCATGTCGGCTACGGATCCATCCTCTTGTTCATTAGCTGAAATGTGTCAGTTCACAACGGCAGCTTTGGATAACGGCAGTGCCCTGACCAGAACAGATATTATAAGTGTAGTGTCGTGCCCAAAGTCGCTGCAGAGCACATGCTACTTACAGTGCTATCTCGAAAGCACTGAAACTATTTCTGAACCACAACCCGACTCACAATCGGCCACCTCACACGGGAGGCAGTTCAGTAAACCAGGTTCTGTACAGCATATGTAGGCCAGCAGAATATCAGACTGCATTTCCTCTCCATTCTCACCTGGATCAGGACTGTATATGCATGATAGATTAATCGAACACAGTAATGCAGCCACTAATTTCACCTTGGGAGTGAAAATCCTCAGAGGATAGACAATGGACTGCAGCGACTGCAACCACGGTAGAAAGGCCGGGGTATTCCAATGGTGATGCAGCGCACGCACACACACACACACACACACACACACACACACACACACACACACACACACACACACATTGACTTAAACATTTAGTTGTGTGTTTGTGCGTATGCGTACGCGCGTTCGCGTACGCGTGTGCGCGTGCGTGCGAGTGTGTGTGTATGTGTGTGTGTGTGTGTGTGTGTGTGTGTGTGTGTGTGTGTGTGTGTGTGTGTGTGTGTGTGTGTGTGTGTGTGTGTGTGTGTGTGCGTGTGTGTGGCAAACGATGTAAGTAAATAAATGGATACAGAAATAAGTAAGTAAATAAATAAGTGCATGCATACATTTATAAATAAACAAACAAATAAATAGCTAAACAAATGGATAAAAAAAAAAACATCTACAACAACATTGGGAACAAACAATCAGACAAACAACCAACAAACATCGCACAAACACTAAGCCGTGTCACCCATAGTGGTCAGCACCCCTCGCCCAAACTGATCGACTGTGAGTTCAACTCGCATCGATGGCCTCTGTGTCAGAACTGATGTAACACATCCTGACATCAGAACGGGGATCATGAGTGTCGAGCGTGTGAAACAGACATGGAACCACATAGCTTAGTGTTGTTCATTTCATGGGACTGCATTTGAAATGTGCTGACCAAATTCCCTTGCACTATTGAAGATCCCTGTCTTTCGTTGTCTCTTATCTTTACCTCTCTGTCTTTGTCTGTCTGTGTATCTCTGTCTCTGTCCGACTGTCTGTCTGTCTGTCTGTTTGTCTGTCTCTGTCTCTGTCTCTGTCCCTCTCTCTCTGTCTGCCTCTCTGTCTGTCTTTCTGTCTGTCTGTCTGTCTCTCTGTCTCTCTGTCTCTCTCTCTCTCTCTCTCTCTCTCTCTCTCTCTCTCTCTCTCTCTCTCTCTCTCTCTCTCTCTCTCTCTCTCTCTCTCTCTGTATGAGCTAGAGTCCGTACGCACCACCACAACTATAAGGGGTCAATGGCTACTTACCACTGTAAAAAAGATTAAACATATTGGCAGTATTTTCCCTCAGTGATATATTTGATAGAGAAAATGCAACCTTTGCTACAACAGCCACATGTTCTCGCAAGCGCACGCGTGCACACACACACACACACACACACACACACACACACACACACACACACACACACACTGTATTCACTAACAGTTAGCTATGTGGTTCCAGCTTCAAATCAGGTGCGAACAGGTTCGCACAAAATGCAAAAGGAACTTATGGAGAAGTAAAAAAGGTCTGTGCTTAGAACAAAAAGACCATCAATCATGGTGATCTGAGCAAAGTCGATCGATGTCTAGAAATTTCACTGATGGTCCTGAGAACGTAGGGAAGGGTTGCTCTTGAAAGTATTTTATTTCAAAACTGTATATGACATAATTATACATATATTTCCGTCTAGAATGAAATCGTAATTTACATTTGATAATGGCATGTGTTAAAACAATGTCACAGACTTATTTCTTTATACATCTATATAAATGGTTTTGTCGCAAAATGGAGAAATTGAGTGCCAATAATTGTCAAGATGGTATAGTAATGCCAAGCACATGAAGAAAGAAACAGAAACACCCGAAGGTGATAGGGAGGACCCAGAGAAGCACCATCTTCACCTCCCTTTAGAGCAGTCCTGTACCACCCTTGGAGGCCTGCGCTGTGTTGACGATGGGTACAGGCACACGCAGCACACACCATTAAGATATCAAGGGACATAACTGCTCCTGAACAGAGGTAAAAATCGGGCTAGAGGATGCAACTCTTAACAGCCTTAAAGTAGCATTTCCATGGGTGTACCAGCCCGTATTTCATGACTGCAGAGCCCACCGGCGAAAAACACCACCCTCCAGCTGTCGAACACATCCCACAGACCCAACCACCCATGCCCACGGACAAATGAAGACAGTGCCACTCCAGACACAGCCAAGCTTTCGCTATACGGTCTTATGTGCCCTCAAGAGAGAATCCAAAGTTGTAGTCTTTCCCACTGTCAACAGGACTTCCCTGTGTGGTCAGTGAATCTTTCCTCACCGTCACTGGACCTTTCTCCAGGGTCAGCCTAGTTAAAGCAAAGAAGGAAAAGAAACGCCCGAAGGTGCCAGGGAGGACCCAGAGAAGCACTGTCTTCTTCACCCGCCTTTAGAGCAGTCATGTACCACCCTTGGAGGCCTGCGCTGTGTTGATGGTGGGTACAGGCACGTGCAGGAGAGACTCCATGAAGAAACTGAATGCCAATAATTGTCAAGATGGTATCGTAATCCAAAGCACATGTATAATAGTGTCGGTGTTAGTTATCTCTGGCTCAGCACAACTTTAAATTTCAATACTGAAAAGAAATCATGAGAACTTCGTTCATACCTTTAGCAGACAATTCCATCCTATGAGCGTTTTTCGAAATCGTGAACTCAGCACCAAATAAGCAAAAAAATTAACTGTCGAGTTCAAGCAAGAAGCAATCCAAACAAACTGGTATACAACAATGAACGTATTGTGGTATTTTCTGTACGTGAAATACTCTGAATCAGCGACTGTGGCCATGGCAGAACACAAATCAGGAATCACCAGAATGATGTAAACGAAACACAAGAAGAGTAACATCCGAGTGATTCTGGGTGTCTGCAGTGTCGTCTCGAGTGTTTAGTTGTCCAGTCATCTGTCCTCTCTGAAGGGAAGCTCGGCGTAGACGGACTATCGTGATGACACAACAAACAATCATCGTGAACAGAAGAACTGGTTTCACCAGGTTAGACATATGGAACATGATGTTTCTGGCAAGTGTGACGTCACCATGGAACAAAGGCGTACTATCTCTGTAAGCGATGCTTCGATTCGTTGAAGGGTCTGTTCTCCATTTCACAGTGAAAGAAGGTAAAGTGGGAAGCAAGAATATAAATGGCACAAGAAATGACAGGGATATAACTGCAATCATCCATACGCAAAAAGAAATTAAAAAAAAAAATCTCATCTCTCTCTCTCTCTCTCTCTCTCTCTCTCTCTCTCTCTCTCTCTCTCTCTCTCTCTCTCTCTCTGTGTGTGTGTGTGTGTGTGTGTGTGTGTGTGTGTGTGTGTGTGTGTGTGTGTGTGTGTGTGTGTGTGCACCCGCGCGCGCGCGCGCGGGCGCGCTCGTGATTACATAGATCTCTAAGAGAGGTTAGAGTAGGAACATATCCGAAATAGATTTCTTTCTTGTTTCCCCCATCATATGGCCTATTCCCCCATTTCCTTTTCAGAACGAATATATTAGAGATTTGTCGTTGACACTGACAATACTTATGCTATGTCTAGAGAGTCTCCACTGCCATCTACGACACAGTAAAGAGCTTGCATAACCGGGGTCGTTTCTTAGGCAACTGTTTGTCATTTTCTTAATGCAGGGGGGAAAAACCCCACTACTATTGCAAAATTGAGGCTGAAAGTGTCAGAACAGCCGGCGGGGTAGTTAACACACAGCAGTTCATTTTGAAATACTAACCCGCAAAAAGTACAAGGGAGGGAAAAGAAAGATTCTGCGACTGCCAAAGCTGCAGGCAGCTGCAAATACCCACGCGTTTCACCCCACGAGAAATATGGCGGCTTTAGACGTGCTGGAACGAGGTGCTTTACATGCTACATAACCCAACAGTTTCAATATAATGTCAGTGAAGGATGTAAGATTTTTTTTTTATTATTATATTATTTTTTCTCTTCCTACCACAGCCACCCCATCCTCTTCATTACTTATTCATTTCCACAGTAACCGTGGACTCCTTTACAATTTTTCCCTGTGTTTACTTATTGCTCTTCTTTCTTTTTTTTTTTTTTTATTCTTGTCCTGTGCCCGAAAGTAAAAAAAAGAACGAAACAAACAAACAAGATCAAGACCGATGTTTGTTTTCTTTTTGTAGGGGACTCAAAATTTGTAAATGTATTGATACGTTGAATGATTTAGCATTTTTTTTTTTTTCCTAAGAAATCTAAGCTAGTGAAACAGCACATCGTACAGAATTTCAATATTTCCAAAGGCAGTTACTGTTAGACTGAATAAATACAGCGCCGAAAAGGAAAAGCTGTACCAAAACAAGGCAAGAGAGTATGACAATGCGCTCCTCTCTCTCTCTCTCTCTCTCTCTCTCTCTCTCTCTCTCTCTCTCATACACATAATTTTTGCATAAGCTCTTTATGGAACTCTGTATCCTCCAGTATGCATGTTTTTTTTGTGTTGTTGTTTGTTTTTGTTTTGTTTGTTTGTTTGTTTTTGTTTTTTAAGATGGGCTAACAAATTTGTAAAGCCATGTTTGTATCAAGGTCGATAAATCTGACAACACCCTGCCGTTATTGGTTTAAACAAATCTTTCATCACAGGTACGTACAGTTACACAATACAAAGTGAGCAGCAACAAGCTGAATGCTTATAGTGTGCTCTACAAAATGACAATACACAACTAATTTACCTGGCGGCTACAGTAATACAATATTACATTATTTTTATGAAAACAATTGACAGTTTAAAGTTTATAAAATCGCATGAAGAATACAAAAAGAGAACACCCCCCCCCCTCCCCTTTCCCGGAAAGAGAAAAAATAATTAAAAAAAAAAAAAAAATAATTATAAAAAAAAAAAAAAAGATAAAGAAAGAAACGGACATTAACGAAGAGAGACTATGAGAAACACACCACAGTCACACTAATTTGTTATCATCACAATTTGAAATAACGGCAACATTTTTAATACAATCTTCTTTTGTCATACCTGAAACCTCCAATAGACAATGTATCTAAAACCGGTTGCTTCCAGAGATAAACTTATGAACAGCTTCAAATATCAATATATTGGTATCTATATGCAGATTACGGTCACCTTTTAACAGAGTTTGAACATTTCTGTAGTGTGATGGGAGATCGGAAATAGTTTGTGTGCGGGTTTCATTAAAACGAGGACACAACAGAAAATAGTGTTCAGCTGTTTCCTCCCCATTACCACACTCACACAGTGGGTCGTTAATTAGATGGCGGTTGGACATATCGTATCTCAGATCACTGATTCCAAGACGAAGACGGCAATGAATGATTTGTTTTTTTCTCTCGCCATGGTAAAAGTACGGCGGTATGACAGGATCATCAGCCGATAAATGATGCTTGCTGACTACGCTTAAAGATGGACTGGTTTTAATATGATCTGGGAGACTATTCCATAAAGATGTAGTTGAAGGAATGAAGGATTTCCGATATATCTCAGTGTTGCATTTTGGAGTTGTACGCTCTAACGGCCTTCTCCTGTGATAAGATTCCTGTCAGATTCTTTTTTTATGTAGTGGACTTACATGGGCTGTTTTTCAGACGTTTGGAAACTTTGCTTCAATCATACTTCTGTTAAATATGGTAGTCAAGGGATCCAATATAACTGGAAGAGATGCAATCAACAACCTGTTGTGAACCAAATCAGGCCCTACTGCTTTATTCTTGTTCAGATTCAAGTTAACATCCTTAACATTAGTAGCTGTCAAAGAAATGTCTGTAATTTCTGGAACTATGAATAGTACGTGGCACTTCATCACCATCATTTTGACTGAGCAATGAAATATTTATTGAAAGCGTTCGCTTTTGTCTGTATTGTTATAGTTTACAATGCCATTACAAACAATTGGAGGTATTTCGTTCGAGTCAATACCTTTCTTTTTTTTTTAAAAGATTTTACCAGGTGCCACCATTCTTTTTTACCAAAATTTGTGGAGTTAGAAACCTTATTGTCTAATTCAGCAACATAGTCAAGTTGTCTTTGTCTTTCTCTTGATGTCACATAATTCCGAAATCGACGAAACCTGTACCAATCTTCTGGATCATTGGTATGTTTAGCTATACTGTGTATTGTTTTACGTTCCTCTATTAACAGTCTTATTTCATCAGTCATCCAGGGGACGTCGTCAGGACGTACAATAATAATTTTAGACGGCATGCATAGTTTCGCTTTTTCCATTAATATTTTTGAAACATTTCAGCACTTTGATCTACTGATCTGTTGCGAGTAATGTCGTCCCAGTTTACAGTGCCTACAGGTCACAAAAAGCGATCTGCATTTAGCTTTCTATAATTAAGTATGGTCCTTTTGAATGGCTGGTTCTTGACCACAGTATGTCTAATCATGGCGCAAGGACCACTATGATCACTGCAAATAGCTGGCAAAACGTCAGTGGATGTTACAATGTTGGGGCATTGTGTGAGAACCAGATCCAAACACGTTGCACTCGAATCTGTAATCCTTGTGGGTTCATTAATAAACTGAGTGAGCCTGTATCGATTCATGATTCCAAGTAAGTACGGTGAGGGTGTCGTAAGGAAATCACTATTGAAGTCACCAAGAATAATACATTTTGATGAAGTATTATTTACCTTACGAATGCTTTCTTCTATCTGATCCCAGTAACTTACAGGGGAACTTGGAGGTCGATAAAATGACCCAACCAGTAGACTACTTTGGCCAAGCTTTGTCTCGACCCATACAGCTTCAAGGTCATTAATATAGAGATTTGGTCGAGGTTTACAAACTGGTTTTCCGTGCATCTTATAAACCATTCGCAAACAAAGAGAACCAGAGAAATACCGGTTCAAAAAAATGGAAGCACTGGCACGCACTCATCACAACGATTCACACCTGCCAGTCTCTGAATGATTTCGATTCAGACCTCTCCAAAACCAGCCCCTGATTGCGTCGAGTGTTTCCTTCCACTGGGAGCCGACAAGGTGCAAGCCACTTAATAAGTCGAAGCCTTCCCGAAGATGTTCAATACTCAGGCCAACCAAAGCTGGATGGTCATCGTGACCTACCTGCAGGCCGCCGATGGTTATATTATTATTAAAAACAGAAAAGGATGGCGCGTGATCTTGTTCAGCAAGCGGGCTTTCGAAAAGGTCATTGTACCACAGACCACTTAGTAAAACTGACCAGTTATATTAAAACCAATTCTCCCACAGAAAAAAAAAGTACATTGGCTACATTTTTTTTTTATAGATCTGGTTCCCAAAGTGAAGTGAGACGACTGCAGGCGGAAATCTAAGCAAATCTTAAAATAAATGTTAGCGAACCGCCGAGAGAAACGTGGACAAACGAGTCACAAGTCAAATCACAACGCGTTTCGACCTCTTGTAGACTGTTTTGAAATATGAGATTTCCAGTTGGTTTAAAAGTGGTAAGCATTTTCGGTTAATTTATGCTGTATATTATGTCCTAAAGGATTTTGGTATGCTAAATTCATTTATCAAATTTGCCAAGTGATATCTCGATTCTTTTCCAAGATGTAATTAGTTATTCAAAATGGCCACCTTGCAGGAAAGGAAACTCCTTCAGGCATTAGTGGACACAAACTTAAGTGTTTATTTCAGAACATTCTGAATAAAACCTTGAAAGAAAACATAATAAATATTTCAAACTTGTATTGCTCTTCATAATTGTAATGATTGGATCATCTTTCTATCAAAGTGTACCCCCGACCCGTCCCTGCACAAAGAAATGAAAAAAATGGTAATTAACATCTATACCTTTTAGTTTTGACTTGAAATTCTCTGTACAAGGGAATGCAAAACAGGTCAAATCTGACTTAAGAAGAATCTGAATGATAATTACATAGGTAAGCCTTTGAATGACCAAATTAAACAGCAGAGGAATCAAACAAAAAGAAAGTGTTAAATACAAAGAATGTGCCCAATTCCTTTGAAAACAGATTTAAATTGCTGCTAGACTTTTTAATTTGTCATTTACCTTGCAAAGATGTACTGTCTCCTGTGTCAATTTGCTAAATCCAATAAAATCTCTTGATAAAGCAAACACAGCCAGCAACGTTAAATTCATGGAACAGAAGCCTAACTATTCACGATTCTCTGGTTCAATTCACGTAGTTTCGCTTTAGTGTACATGTAAATGAAAACGGAACAATGCCTGCTGATAACAAGAGACCATGTTCTTTCAGTTCATGCTTTCAATTATTGCTGTTTCTGCAGAGTCACCAGTGCTGCACTTGCATGTACTAGTACATTACAGTTTATGCTTTCTGCACTGACAGTTTTGCAACTGCAGCTAATGAGATAAATGCAGGCTTCAGGCACTGCTGGAAGAGACGTCATAATAGGTGCAAATGCGCCATCATTGACGGTCCATTCCATGGTGTCTGGTTTGGGCAGCAGTGGACGTTTGTTTTTTTCAGCTTGGTTCCAGACAAGTGCCTGGTAATGTGCTCGCTTGATATGGAACGACAGGGCATCATGTGTTGGTGGCGAGGTTTCCACGGGCTTGGCTTGAGCAAACAGACCTGACCTTGTATCGTCTACAGAAGCATTGTCCATGTTGCACACTTTAAAGATGAAGGCCTCTGCATCAGTACACGCTTGGTGAGACAGTTCACCTCTTCCAAGTGTTGCAAGGAGGTCATAATGCTCCTTAAAGACTTTCAAGCAAGATTTCTTGGTATGACCAGCCAGGCACGATGTCGCATCACTTCCAGTAAGTGAATGAAATGCCGCTAAGGCACTCAGGAAACTTGTCAGAGGGAAGCTGATCTACAATGGTGTGGATTCAAATGTACTTTCTGTTCTTTGACTTTCCCGCTTTCACCCACACTTTTGAGCATGGCATTTTGTTGAAATGGGCAAGAAGAAGGACCAGCACATCCGTATCTTGTGCAGCAACAACAACTCGTGAAGTTTGGCTCTTTACACAGTGAAGAATAATCCGAGTGTCCGCCTCCTCATGTTTGGCTTCTAATTCTTCAGTGTTTACATCAGGAGCTGAGGACTCAACCTGCTCTTCATCACAGAAGCCACCTGAAATGACAATGATCTTGTTTTTCAGGTGCAGGATCAGTTGGCAAGACAAGAAACTGGCCAGGTCAGCTTTGTTCTCTGCAAGGGCAATGAAGTTTTCCCACTTTAGTGGTAAAGGGACTTCTCTGCTTTGGATCTCTCTCCTCACGGGCACTGCATGTCTGCCTCGTTTGTGTCTGGTGCCAACCTTGATGGACATTTCATAGTACCTGTCAAACACAACACCAATTCGAGTGAAGACAGCACCACTCTGAAGAACAGATTCAACAACTGTGGCAGCTAGGTCACCAAAGGGCTTGGCTTTTTGGTGACTTTCCAATTACAATCGCAAGTGCTTGGCCATCAATGATGAGTGTTGGTTTTTTTCTCCAAGGTCAGCAGGTTGAAGGTTTGGGGGGCAAGGTGTGCCACCAATCAAAGCATCTTCTAAAAGGGATTTCTGACCAGAACGGAGATTGCCAGTCATTTCTGCTATAGCAGCCGGGGCAGGAAGAAGCTTATACTGTAGTATGTCTTGCAGATTGACGTCTCTTCCAGCTCTGTATGCTGTGATAAGTCGCTGCAGAAACTTTCTGTCGGCCTAGATGACTTTCTGTGCACTCGTATTGGATTGCTTTTGCTCCAATTCGAACAAGGTTGCAAATGTCAGGCATTTGTTCCTGTGCAAAGTGTCTCTGAACTGCTCTTGTCGGTCGTTGCAGACAACAAGCCTTTCTTCAACGAATTTGATCAGCTGGACTTGACCTTTTTCCTTGACTGTCAACTAATGTTCAGTGATGTTGCTGGGGATAACATCCTTTGTTGCACTGTTCTGCAAGTCTGTGGGTGCCTCGTCTGTGAAGAGCTTGAAGGTTTGCAAAGTGTTCGGCAGCTTATTTTCATCCCTCATATCAAGCCTTTGTCTTGCCAGGTTGCTTTCATTGTGTGTGAAGTTGTCATCTTGCCTCAGTCCAAAGGTACATTTCGTCAACTGCTGATGTGAGATCTGAGGTTGTAGGAGGGGCCCACCTGTTCAGCGCTGTAGTTGTTTTGGTGATGCCTATTATTCCACCACCCTTCTTCCCTGTGTCGTTGAGCCATTCCTGACTTTGGTCAGGGTCAACTTGGTACTGTTGAGGTGACCTCTTGACTATGAAGGTGCCCTTTTCAAACTCTGCCTTGACGTTTTCTGGCAACTGATTCATCTCACATAAGTAGATGGATCCCAATTTGGCGTAGTTGTGGTGGTTATACCACATGAAATAGGGCAACATTTCGCCAAAAGCATGCAGATATAGTTGCCAAAGCCTTCTCTGTGTGCTCTGGTGAAAAGTAGGAGAATCTACACCATCTGATTGTATGTCCACGAGAACTTGAAGTTGGGATTGTCATTGCTCGAGACAAATGCATCCATAGCCTTGCTGACGTCTGGAGAAGCCAACAACTTCATCATTCCAGCTGGGCCATCAGTGGACAGTTCATCCTGTATCTCTCTTTCTAGATCTTGGTCTGTGTCTTTGATGAACATCAAGAGCTTGGGAGCAAGCAATCGCCAAAGTGCTTGAAGTGTCAACTTGTGTCCTCTCATCCCCTGGGCGTAGGACTTTCCAGACATCACCCGCTCTGCTGTTCCTGGACCAAAGATGCTACTTTCAACCCAAGCGTCCAGAAGACCTGATCCCTGTGCTGTCCAATAATCTGAAGAAAGTTCATAGCGGTATGAAGTCTTTCTAATCTCACAATCAAAAAGTCTTGGTACTCTGGTTTGGCCCACTTGAGCTCCATCAGTCTCCATAGTATGAAAATAGATATGACAATCCGATGTCTTAAACGATATGAATGCGGTGTTTGCTGGTGGTTTGTGGATAACATATTTATCAACAGTTAATACAAGCAGACATTTCAGTGTTAAAATCTGTTTTAATTGGTATAGCTATTTGGGGAGGTTTAAAGGAGTATTGTTTACTTCTGGTTGACTCAGTTGTTGATTTATTTTAATAAAATGTACATGTTCATTTGGCATGGCGGCCCAATTGTTTTAGCCATTACCATGAGTGACTGGGGCAAGGTGGCGCTTGGCAAATTGTAGAAATGGATTCTGCATACCTTGAACCTTCAGAAAAAAAAACATGGTTGCCACAAATTAACAAAAATGCCTACGGGTATTGGCTTTTCTGAAAAAATAAACTGTCTATTAGATCTTCTTCAGGTAAGACAAAAACGAATAAAATAACGAAAAATCACTTAGCTTTTAATTGCTTCAGAGTTCAGTGCAAGGAAAGGCGTTGAATGAGAATGAGGGCTGTTGGAAGGGTGGGCGTGGAAGGGTGGGTGTGTGTGTGTGTGTGTGTGTGTGTGTGTGTGTGTGTGTGTGTGTGTGTGTGTGCGCGCGCGCGGGCGCGTGGGGTGCACGTGTGTGTGTGTGTGTGTGTGTGTGTGTGTGTGTGTGTGTGTAAGATAGGAACTTTGCATCATCTCCACTTGCCTTCGGATAAAGATAAAAGAGAAGTGCAGAAAATGCGCATGCAGGGAAGCATGCAGGCTTTTTTTTTTTTTCAGCGACAAAAACAAAAATCTAATGCATTGAACATTCCAACGTGTGTGGCACAATTTGCGTAAGCTTTGGATTTTGTGCAATGTGTGGGAGCACAGGGATGGTGCGGACAGTAAGTGGGGGGGCGAGTTGTGTGGGTGGATGGGGACGGACGTGCCAGCCAGCAAGTGCGTGGGTGTCCGTAAGCAGCCTACTCTCCGCAATGACAGGGGTGTAAAGGGCACGTGCTTCTCCTGTGATGTTGTCATGCAAACTCTTCACGTCTGACAGTGAACGGAGCCTGGGAACACTGGTTCTGCCAAATTAAGCAGCCACCAGCTACGCTTACCGCCTTTAGAATACGGTTCAATAATACTTGTTCCAAATGTTCGTAACCGACCTTCTCTGACGCCATCTAGATGCTGCTGTTTTATGTCCTCAGTGCTGCATGTGTCTGGCGTTTGACCTCAGCTGGTACCTATATATCTTGTGTCAAGTTTGATGACAGCTTCATGCAAAGATTTAAGAAATCATCATGCATGTGCTGTTTTCTACTGTACCATCCTTTAACCAGTGTTTCTTTTTCTTTAATTTTCAAAGTTATGGAATTTTGGCAAAAACTCGGAACTATGATGTTTCAAAAAGGCAAGATGGAAACTGTCGCTGATTTTTTTTTTACATCTGTCTATCCATGGATCGATCGATCTGTCTGTCTATATAGATATGATGATGATGATAATAATAATAATATAATAATAATAACGGCAACAACAATTCAATTTATTTAAGAAACGTGACGCCTGAACCTTGTGAGGCACCAGGCGTGCGCACACACACACACACACACACACACACACACACACACACACACACACACACACACACACACACACACACACACACACACTACATGAAATTGTGCCTTCAACATTGCGAGCTGCTCTTCGAGCAGCTGGTCAGCTCTCTCATTGGATGAAAAATGCCGCAGTGAGAAGGCACCCAGCAAAAAGTAATATTGATTCTCTTCATTGATAGAAGATGCGTTACGTAATTTATTTCCGTTGTTATCTCATTACGAATCTTTGAATTTGGTGATTGTAAAGCAGAAAGCGCTGATCTAGAATCACTACAAAGTAGAAGTTGATAATTTCTAGTGGAAGAATTTAGAATATACTTTAGAGACGTTATAATTGCTACTAGTTCTGCAGTAAAAATCAACACGTTTTTCCCAAGATGATACAATTTCTCCACTTTTAAGGTTGGTATGATAAAAGCTGCGCCAGTGTTACGATCATCATCTAGTACTGAACCATCCGTAAAAACTTTCAAGTGATCTTTATACACATTTTCCAAATGGCAATTTACATCGCTTTTAAGAAAGTTTGGAGTTTAACTTGCTACTGTGTAATTCGTGTCAAATCGAGCTTTGATTTGTTCCCATTTGGGAATGGGTGCATAGAAGGAGCTCGAGGCGATTTAATTTGATTTACATTTGATTCTTTCAATAGAGTAGAAGTTTATGTCTGAATGGATACAGTTGATTTATGCTTCTAGCTCTTTTTGCAAAATCAGAATTCAGAATGTTATGCACTGATAAATAAAGAATCAAACGACAGATTTAAACATTTCTTGAAAAACGCAGCAGATTGTCTATATTATACAATGTGTGTTAAACCAAGCCCTGATATTAACCCTAAAACACAAATTAGAAAAATCTAAACTCCAATTTTCAGAGACGTAGAAAGCTTAATCCATCGCATGCGATTAAATTCACCTCGAACTAAATACTGCAAAAATGTCTCATGTATGTATGGAGAACCTCTCAGTGTAAGTCATCTGTTATTGGACTGTGCAAGAACAAAAATAGTAGTGCAAAGGGAAGGAACTGAAATTTTATGTGATAGATCGACTTCACTGAACTTGCCTTACATGTTGAATAACTATCTTTCCATGTGTTTAATTTGTAAACATTTATTACAAAGCCCAGTTGGAATATTCCTTTGAGTTATAACTTAACTTTTATCAGAGAACTTTTTTTCTTTCAACACATTTGAACAAACACATGCTCATCTTAATCAAATTCAATCATTAGTATGATGCCGCTTACAAATAACATACAGCATAAGATTGTATTACATACACTCTTTAACTCCTCAACTATACGCTTAATTGAAGTGTCCAAAACTGGAAAAATATGACTACGTTAAGACTGGAAAATGTGCTGAAATGAAGACACCATTCAAAGGACTGCTTCCAACTTCATCAGATACACCTCTAGTGCAGAGACACTGTTGAAGAACAGAAAACTAGTTCATTGGACATGGTGAAATTACTGTATTTATTTGAAAACTGTTGCACTCTGAAAATCATATCATAAACTTACCTATTCACACACACACACACACACACACACACACACACACACACACATGCACACACACACACACACACACACACACACACACGCGCGCGCGCGCGCGCGCGCGCACACACACACACACACACACACACACACACACACTCTCTCTCTCTCTCTCTCTCTCTCTCTCTCACACACACACACACACACACACACACACACACACACACACACACACACACACACACACACACACACAGCACACACACACACACACACACACACACACACACACACACACACACACACACACACACACACACTCACACTCACAAATGACAGCACGCACTCATACTACTTTCACCATACACTCTATCACTACAAACCGTCTGAAATCACTTTATGTGGGAAGACCTTAAACGGAAGAACAACTACTAATATGAACAACTAGTATGAACCCATCAAATCAAATATAAGGCTTGGTTGTATACAACCGATTAAAATATCGAAGACAATCCCCATAAAACCAGAAACGCTGAAGCTTTTGACATCACGCTGTTTGAATGAACAGAATCACTTGAACTAATGTCAAAGTAAAAGCGAAGTATGAAGTGCCCGTTTTGGCTTTACTTTCCCTGTTATCTCATGTCTATAGATAGTTATTTTACAACACACACAATATTTTTAGCGCGCATGCGTGTGTGTGGGTGTGGGTGTGTGCGTGTGCAGGGGATGTGTAGGTGAAACTTTAGACTGACGATTTTCTGCAATCAAGAGCACTAGCCTAAGCAAACGTGGCAAACATTTAAATATTCCAACCATCCTGTGTGCAAGGAAAATTTGCACCTGTAGATAGCGTTTTCCAAAACATTTGAAATTTTATATAACCGAAATGTTGGTGGAAACTGTGCCATTCACACGATCGCTGCTTCATACGCTTTTAGAAATTAGGTAAATGATACGATGTACAAACACTGCAACCCGTGTTATTTTTACATCATTCATGATCAGACTATGTAACACATGTGGGTAATATACGGGTGTGGGTACAAGTACAAATATGATTAGATTCAATGAACAGGTGCCTCTTGTGAATATATCTTGCCTAATGAACCTTAGCAGGGTGATACGAAGTTTTTCATCAAGTCAATCAAGTGAGTGAATAATTATTCACATCACAAAAATAGCATTGTTCTTCGTTTACATACACAAATGAAGGGCCGACACATCATCATGTTTTAAGATTATTGTCAAAATCAAACATATAATATTGAAAATGGAAACTCCAAGCTGGAAGCGTAACACGAGACATCATATAACAGACGTTATGTCTGATCGGTGACACACATCTTAACACATAGGCAATAGGTCAAAGGCGGCACAAACATTTTCAGAACATATATTGGGCTACGCCAGGGTCATTGTCTGTCCCCCTCCTTTCTCCACTCACACATCTCTTTGCTCACCATGGCCACTGCAGGGTTTTTGACTCTTTCACAATGGCCGAGTTTTGCATTCATTTGAATTCGTTACTTTTTGTCATGCAAGTAAGATCGGCAGGCACATCTTGATCCCTACTTTGGTGAAACAACGCAGGCTTCCAAGGGTGGTGCAGGATTGCTTCCAGGCTGGTTTGTTCGGCAATTGAGGACAGTACATTTTCTGGGTCTCACCCGCGCCATCGAGTGTCTTCTTCTTCTGGTTTGTTTAATGTGGAGAATGGGGTGTGAGTCAAAATATGCAAGCTGACTCTTTTGTCTTGATGGTGCAACAGCGAGGATGATGACAATATTATGAGTTTCATTCTGTTTGAAACACAAGGACCGGGCTGTACC
>JADBJO010018837.1:22500-34509 GCA_016801955.1 Conus betulinus
GCTACACTCACTGTATTCATACTGCGTTTTTTGTGCACATGTGATCCAAAACTTGCCCATCGACATATATTTATAGCAACAATGTTTCCAGGGGTGGTCAGTCTGGATTTCCTTTTCGATCAGCTGCTGAATCGTCATCCAGTCGGAAGCTCCGCCGCACCTTGCCAATGCCTTTCGATGTTTCTCGCAAACACTTCAATATTTCTCCATAACGTTCCTGAAGTTTAGAACATCTCACCCCCACCCCCTCCCACTCCCCCCCCCCCCCCAAAAAAAAAAAAAAAAACAAAAACAAAAAACATGTACGAATGCTTGAATGCAGATGCATGCACACACACACACACACACACACACACACACACACACACACACACACACACACACACACATGGACAAGACAAATACCGAACGTTCTATAGTAACCTGTGCATATGCGATCGCGCGTGTGTGTGTGTGTGTGTCTGTGTATATGTGCGTGAGAGAGAGAGAGAGAGAGAGAGAGAGAGAGAGAGAGAGAGAGAGAGAGAGAAAGTGAGAGAGAGAGAGACGAGAGAGAGAGAGAGAGAGAGAGAGAGAGAGAGAGAGAGAGAGAGAGAGAGAGAGCACGAATACGGATACGAATTCGAATGTTTTAATGGGTCAGTTTTGGGGATTTTTTTGGCCCATTGACACATCAGGAGAGGAGATTGGGGGTAAAGGGAGGAGTGAGACATCGAGATTGAAATAACCATTAATAACATTTGACACATATAGTATTGGACATGCGACATGGAAGCCGGATCGCGGTACATCACTTTGCTCATTAGGGGGATAAGCGGAAATGTTCATGCTGCCCATCATGATTTCTCTATAGTTGAAAATGTCAACGTTTCCAGGGGTGGTCAGTCTGGATTTCCTTTTCGATCAGCTGTTGAATCGTCATCCAGTTGGAAGCTCCGCTGCACCCTGCTAGTGTCTTTCGATGTTTTCTTGCAAACACTTCAATATTTCTCTAAAATTGTCGCACAATAGTCCGGATGCTTGTTGTTCAAAAGTATCAGCTGGACGGTTGACACAGTCACCATTTTCATGACCAGAGTGTTGCACTGGGGTGGACACAGTGTCGGTTTGTGCTGTAGACTGGACAGAGGGTTGGTCAAGACACCCCATGGTATGAACGCGACTGTCGCCCTCGTGTTTCAGTAACAGATCAGTCTGAGGCGCCGTCACTCTCTCAGTGATACACAACGCGTTCTGCTGAAGCGGGTGGGCAGGTCGTGTCGCCTGTATATATTCATCACTACACATTCAGGACTGTCCGTGGCGTCATTGTCAAGGACTATGTCAGACATAGTCCTCTTTCCCCGTGTTGTAAATTAAATTGGGACGTGTTGGAAGAAAAAGGCCAGAGGGAGATGTAAATACACTTGTCTTTTGCTGTTCTATCCAAACTCTGTATGCTTCAGCTCTCTTCCTATTCCGGTTAACTTGCGACGGGCGATTTCTCTGAGACTCAAATGTGTCACTGTGTGTCACAGAGGATTGGCGGGCTGTCTACAGTCGAAGAACAACAACGAGTTGGTGTTCTCCTCCTTCGATTTCAAAGAATGGGCAACACATTTCTCATAACAACGTGTTCCGAACACTCTCCAAACGCGAGGGAAACTCAACAGCTGGCATATTAAAGAACTATTTCGTAAAACACTCTGTAAAGTTGCTCTCTCTTTCGAATACCTTTTTGCTGGTTACCAGGTAAGGGAAGCTGAGAGAGAGAGAGAGAGAGAGAGAGAGAGAGAGAGATAGAGAGATAGATAGATAGATAGATAGATAGATAGACAGACAGATAGATAGGCAAATAAACAGAGACACAAAGAGACAGGTAGACAGACAGAGACAGAGACATTTTAAGCATATGTCCCAAAGTTGTTCTGCAGGCACTTCGTGCACTAACAAAAAGTCCACAGAAATGACAGAGATCCTTTTACAGCTGGTGTTCTTGACGCATCTTTCAGCCCCATGAAGATCCCTCTGGGGAGAGAATCCATTTATGAATTCTGATCAGTCCCAATCGGAAGCAACCCGTAGCATTAGCGTAGACCAGGCACGCCAGTTAGAATTTGTTTCAACTTCACTGCATTTCGCTGGGAGAAAAAGTTAGGGACCGTTGAGATGTGCTAAATACAAGCACACAGGGGAAAAAAAGGACTCCATAACGTTCCTGAAATTTAGAACACCCCCACCCCCCCCCCCCACCAAAAACAAAAATAAATAAAATAAATATAAAATTTAAAAAAAAAAACATGTACAAAGGCTTGAATGCAGATGCATGCACACACACACACACACACACACACACACACACACACACACACACACACACACACACATGGACAAAACAAATACCGACATGTTCTTTTGAAACCTGTGCATATGCGCGCGCGCGCGTGCGTGCGTGCGTGTGTGTGTGTGTGTGAGAGAGAGAGAGAGAGAGAGAGAGAGAGAGGGAGACAGAGAGAGACACACACATAGAGAGAGAGAGAGAGAGAGAGAGGGGGGAGACGTTAATGAGTATAAACCACGGCCCCTTCTGTTGGGAGTATAGTATACGGATTTCCAGTCATGCAGCAAGATAATGTGAAATTTCAAAGCAAGCAGCTGACACATAAGCATATTAAATACACGCGGTAACTATAACAGGTAAGTTCGCTTCAGATAAGCGAAATGGTACACCTCTTTAAGGCGTTGTGTAGATCTGTGCATATGCTATCTAAAACTACTTTACCATTTTATTAAGCCAAACAAAAATGACTGCACTTGACAGTTTTATCTCCAGATTCTCATTCACACATGCCTGTCAAGGTTGAACGGATTCATGGACTCTTTTGAGCATTGCCGTTGGCCGAAATTATCATCTAGACAACGATGTAAAGACGATTCCAGGACACCACATATGCTGATACGGGTCGTGCTCATTTGTTTCAAACTAATAAGCTGGATTTTACAAGGGGAAGAGAGAAGTCAGTAACTTCATAAAGATGTGAAAGCAAAGAAGAAGAAAATCTGAATTTGTAAGAGACAATGACAACGACAATGACGATGACATTTTTATTTCAGTAGGGCCAAGCCCCCTTAGGAAGGGTGTGTGTTCACAGAAAAGCAACAAGAACTTCAAGATTTCGGCAGAAAGAAACAAAACATAAAGACCAACTATATATTTCATTATCTACACTCTTACTTACAAATCAATTTAGAACATTGCAGTCTCTCTGGCTTTATAGCCTTTGTACAAGTAAATGCAGAGGTTTTTTTCACAGTTTTTGCATGAACAGAGGATAACAATAGATTAAGATGGAACGCATTGGCTATTCTGTAATATTTTGGAGCGATCAATTGTTTTCTTAATTTATCGTAAAATGGACCACATAACACAAAATGAACTTCGTTTTCTTCGGTATTCTTACAGAATGGACATAACAGATTATTAGGTGTAGGATTCCTGTATCTATAGAGACGAACAGCAACGTCTGATACACCAAAATGAAACAACGACATTACATGTTTAAAGCGTCTCTCCATATCTAATTGTATTTTGGAGTACAGTGCATATAATCACAAAATCTTCTATCCATTGAATACCGCTCACTGTTGTCCACGTGTGTGTGTGTGTGTGTGTGTGTGTGTGTGTGTGTGTGTGTGTGTGTGTGTGTGTGTGTGTGTGTGTGTGTGTGTGACAGAGAAGGCAAATAGGACTAGAGGAAGGCATATTTCACATAGTACAGGTTGTAATATATTGCCAACCACTTCATCCATCATTGCCATATCTTAAAGATTTTTAATGTAATGATCGCAGTCAGCGGAGAATAGTGAGTGCTCACTGCAAGAGTATTCGCATGATTCAAACTTTGTGAAGAACTTGCTGTACAGTGAACCAAAGCAATCAAAATCTAATATATATTTCAAATACAGTTATAGCTGTTGGGTTTGAATTGCCAATTATGCATGGACATTCATTCAGTCTCTTTGATAGTATAAGTCAATACGTGAGCTTAAGTTCGAAGGATGATATCCCTTAGGGAGACCAAAAATAACCATAGTGTATTCTTCTTGATAGAAAAAGAACAACAAACAGTCAAATACAAGTTTTTTTTATGATGCTGTGGAAATGGGTAGGATATCTCTTCCACAAATTTTACGAACATTGAAAAAAAAAAGAAATAAAGAAAAGAAACATTAGACAGAGCACCAGCAAACTGCTGCAACGTTTTGGTCCGTTTTCTTTATATATTACAGACATGAAAATGAGGGCACTGATGCTGTTTGAATTTCACTAGTCTTTCTCTGCTTCTCTCTTTCTCTCTCTCTCTCTCTCTCTCTCTCTCTCTCTCTCTCTCTCTCTCTCTCTCTCTCTCTCTCTCTCTCTCTCTCTCTCTCTCTCTCTCTCTCTCTCTCTCTCTCTCTCTCTCTCTCTCTCTCTCTCTTACCTCCGATCCATCCAGCATGATCTCCTTCATTCTTTCTGGAACGCCTGGAATCCACTTCTCTGGACAAGCGGAATGAGGAAGTCAACGGGTCGACCTACAGAGATCCTGGGGTTAGCAGCCAGGAAACACTGATCTGGTGAGAACTGTGATGACATCGAGCAGCTACTGAATAAGAAACATCTGTATAACCTTATCTCAGTGACAGCAAGTCTACCTCCAATAAGATGCGTTCAGCAACTATGCAAAATAGTTCAAGAGAAACCATGAAAGATGCTAGACAAATGACTGAGTAATAAAGCTGACGAGATCCAAGGATATGCGGACAAGCAGGATTTGAACAATTGTAATGATGTCCTTTAAGACCTTTATATACCTGCATCATCATGATTATCGTCTCTGCTCAGCGCTGATAGAATCAACCATCAATGACAAGGAAAGGGTCTTTGAACAGCGTGCAAAATTGCACTTCATCCATCAATGACAAAGCTGTTGACCGGCTTACTCCAAGCGCCACCAACGAAGAAAACGGATAAACCGCTGGCCCTCTTGCAGACCCACAACGTGATGCGTTTGCTGACCAGTAGAGGGCTCCTGGCTCAAACTCCACACCAGCTGAGGTCTACAACGAAGGTGGCACAACTCTGAGTGAAAAGTTTCATCATCTGTTTTCTTTTCCGATGTAGCAGCAGGAGACAATACCCCCAGGAGTTCAAAGATGCAGCTGTTATCCACTTCTCTAAATGTGGAGGGAACATCCAGGCAAGAGACAATCACTGAAGCATACATCTTCTTTTTATAGAGGCAAGATATTTGCCAGGAATCTGCTGAAACGTCTGTAACACATTTGAGCAAGAGCTTTTGCCAGCCAGCAGGCGGCTTCAGGAAAGGCAGAGAAATCATTGTGATATTTGCTGCAAAATAACTCGAAGAAAAATGTCAGGATCAAAATGCCGACCTATTCTACACTTATGTTGACCTGACTGAGGCCTTTTATATCTTTAGTGAAAATGTCCATGCCCACTGAAACTCATCTCTGTGGTGCGGCATTTACATGACAGCATACAGGCTCAAATTCAGGACAGTGGAGAGACATCTAATTCATTCCCTGTCACAAATGGCGTAATGTAAGGCTGTGGTTTGGCACCCACTCTGTGCACTCTGCTGTGGATCGAGCTAGACGGTGTTACTGTATCCTCTTAGACACCAATCAATGTGAAGAAAGAGTGACAACGGCAGCGCAACAAAAGAGACTGGCAAGGAAAGCCCGTGCCAGCAATCAGGATTATGTCTCCCACATTCCCTGTCCAAGCTGTCACCGCACATTCCGTACAGGATTCGCTTTGATATTTCGCCTGCATATCCACAGATTGTCTTACCTTCCCCATCCACAGGATGACTGAAGCGGTCCACGTCGACTTGGCGGACGCACAACAGCTGTCGGACTGAGTCTTGACCCCCCCCCCCCCCTCCCCGCCCCTCCAGCTCTCTCTAGGTCTCTCTGTCTGTCTGTCTCTGTCTGTCTGTCTGTCTGTCTGTCTCTCTCTCTCTCTCTCTCTCTCTCTCTCTCTCTCTCTCTCTTTGTAAATCTACATGCCTCTGAAATAGTTCTGTGACCACCACTAGGTCAAGCAACAAACGGATTCCATCCGTTTCATATTATCAGCATTTCGTGAAACAATTCACTGGAGCTTGTGCACTGAACATCAAAGAAGAGCCGGGTAAAATGTCTGTACTTAACTTGACTAACTTTAGCTTGGAGTGCATTGTCAAATCCGACAAATCCAGAACGAAAGCAATGCAGTTTCAGTTTCAGTTTCATCAAGGAGGTGTCACTGCGTGCGGACTGCTCCATATACGCTACACCACATCCGCTAACTTTTGAGACCACACTACGCATTATTTTAAGCTGATGGATAAATGATATAACAACTAAGATGAGAAAATTGAAGAAGAGGGCTACGACTCAGCAGATGTTCCCCTATGCATTAGTTTAACGAGCTGGTCAGACCTTGAGTACCTACGTACCATTTTTTTCAGTATTGGCTGGAATCGTGATATACAAAATATAATTCTTTTAAAAACACATGTGTATGTGTAGTCAGTTATTAGTGTGTCGAGGATAGAACAACCTGTTCTGTTCGTTGGTTGTTTTGTGTTCACAGAAAGTATCATGCAAAACAATAGCAAGGAAAGCTGTGTTTATCTACTGAGTTTAATCAGTGGCTTTGCAAATGCCTTTCAAACACCCAGGCATGTTATCAGTTACATCGTGTGCATTTACTATTTACAGCATGAAAACAGCTCTATAAGAGATTTACGAAATCCAGAACTGAGCACGAGATAGACGAAAAAGTTAACCGCAGAATTCAGACAGGAAGCAACCCAAACAAACTGGTGTACAACATGAGTGTGTTGTGATACTTTTCATATACAAAATACTCCGGGAATGCAGCTATACAAATGCCAGAGCATATCTCTGGGAAAACAAGAATAATGTAAATAATGCTGAGGAACAGCAGTATCTTGGTAATTCTGTTGTCGCCAGTTCCATGTTTTTCATTCTCTCTCCCAGTCATGTGCAAGCGTTTCAGAGTGCTTGGCGCAGTTTCACTATGGTAATGGTGCAGCATGAAACCATGATAGTCAGAAAGACAGGCTTGGCGACCATGCCGAAATAAGCAATTTTATCCACCACAAGTCTACCGTCTCCGTGGAACCAGCTCGAGGTGTCCATATATGCGATGCTACGATTGGTTGAAGGATCTGTTTTTTCCATCTCACGGTAAAAACAAGAAAACCCGGCAGGTATATCATCAGAGGCACCAGATACGAGACAAATATGGCTGTCGCAGTTGCTCTGAATCCAACACACAGACATTGTTATTCTTTTGTTACAAGTATTCTCTCTCTCTCTCTCTCTCTCTCTCTCTCTCTCTCTCTCTCTCTCTCTTTATGTGTGGCTGTATGTGCATGCATGCGTGCGTGCGTGCGTGAGTGCGCGGGTACGTGCACGTGAGCGCGTATATGTGTTCGTGCGTGTTTTTCTTCTTCTTCGTTCGCTAAGACAGGAACCCCAGAGGCATTGACGAAGCTGCTGTACGGCAGAGGGCCTCCCATGATCCATAAAGCTTTTCCCTCATCGGTGTGTTGGCAGGCCAGGTCTCTCCCCTCAGCTTTTCATGTGTGGGAGAGTCGTGCAGGACGTGTTCCACTGTCACTGGGACTGTGCCGCATGGGCAACCTGAAGACTCGCCAATGCGGAATTTTGTGAATGTGTGATGTCTCGGTCTGGAGTGTCCTGTCCTCAGTCTCAAAATGTTCATTTGGTCTGATCTGGGCAGCTGGTAGTGTGCATCCTCTTTTTTTTTTATTCTTTTTTTTATTGAACAATTTTTCATTTTTAACAAGACACATACAAAGCACAAATATGCACATATCCATAGAGAGAAATGACAATGGAAGTAAAGGTGAAAGTTAAGTAAAGGTACCTATTCTAAAAATACCATAGGACACAGCACTTTGATAATCAAACATAGATTCAACAATACTGGTAATAAGAGTACTTAGCAACTAGTAGTGGATGAATCAGCAAATGCTATCACCATTCCTATCAGCAAGGTTGATTCATAGCACTAGTTTACATAAGCATTATATTGATAGAAGGAATTATGTCTAGTAATTCCAATAGTTATAACCTTAGAAAGAAATAGAGACATTGATACATGAGACATTCACCTTGTCGTTATTTCTAATAATGACACCAAATGACCTCTATAATGAACACACACACACACACACACACACACACACACACAACACACACACACACACACACACACACACACACACACACACACACACACACGTGTATATAAGCATTACATAAACGCTGCCAAGTGGTATGCATCCTTCTTGTTGAAGTCTGGGTGCTGGTCAAAAGCGTCTTCTGTTTTGCTTCTCCTTGATAACGCTTTTGATTTCTTTCTTCAAAGGACACTTCCTGCTCCAGTTGAGGCTTCTGTCCCCCTTCCTTTGCCAATTGGTCAGCTTTCTAATTGCCATATATATATTGCAGTGTGAGGGTATCCACTGGATGACAGTATTCTCAGGGGACTGCTGTACAATTACCAGGGTAGAGACAATGGAGCTCACTTCCTTGTTTCGAGGATTTTTAACAGCCTGCAGTACTGATAAAGCATCAGAGACGATGGTGACATTGGTATGTATTGCCCCTCTATTCCCATACAGCGTTCTGGCTGCTGACTGTGGTGCGTCTGCCTCAGTCTTGAAATTTGTGTAGGACTTGCCAGTCGGAATGACTTGTCAGACAGGAGTTCCATCCATCAGCTTCAGGAAAATTCCTCCACCTCCGTTCTGGTAGTCTCTTCTGCTGAGTCACCTGTATATGCATGTGTCGAGAGAACTCTTTGGGATATGTTTGCTCAATGTAGTCAAGGGTTACTGCGTTCCTCTCCAGTTCTGACTGAATGCCAGGAATGGTGACTCTGATTTCTGGGAACTGATTTCTTTCCATGATGGAAATTAAGTGTGTGATGGGATAGTCCTGTTCCCTTGTTGGAAAAGATTAGGATTCTGTCTCTCAAGTCTGCGTGCCTTGTGTACAAAACTGCTGCGCTTCAGTCTGCATTCTTTTGTACATGGGGTGATTCTCTGTGCTCTTAATTTTGGCAGACTGTATGAGACCTTTAGAATCCCGTCCTGTCAGAATACTCATGGCTTGGATCGGAGTTTACTTGAGTGCACCTGTAATGGTCCAGGATGCCTGATTCTGGATTCTTGAGGCCTGGTAAAAGTTGGTTTTGGATGCTGTTCCTCATGTAGCTGCTCCATATTCATGAACAGGTCTCACTCGTCCAAAGTACAGCTTTTTCTGAATGGTGTGGTATGCATCCCAAGATGTTCCGGACATTTTTGTTTTCATCAACGCCAGGCGCAGTCTGGCCCATGCCGTGCAGTTGTCAATCTGTCGTTTCCAGGTCACTCTTCTTGAGTCAAAGGTGAATCCTAGGTAGATTGTGACTTGTCCTGTGGAAGGACGTGATCATTCACCTGGAGGCATGCACTTTGCTCTTTCGTAGCCAGGCTGAAGATGGTGTATACTGTTTTCCCCGGCATTGATGGTCACAAGCCATTTCTTCGTCCATGTCTCGATCTTGTTCATGGCCACCTGGATCCTTACTGTGGCCATTGTAACATGTTGTTCAGAGCACCAGATGACAAGATCCTTTGCATAAATTGCACCATGGATCCATGGAGGGCTGTCATCCAGGCAATTATTCATGAAGATGATAAACAACGTGGGGGGAGAGAACCCCACCTTGTGGGGACGCTTTCTTACTTTTTTTTTTGCTTGCTCTGGTACATTCTACTTTGTACCCTGGCTTTTCTGTTGGTCAGGTACTGACTGATTCAGTTGTACATGTGGTCTGTGATCTCATACTGGTGCATCTTCAGTTTTTCACACCGTTTTTTTTCCATGCTTTATCAAAAGCTTTTTCTAGGTTGATCCAGACTGCCATGGTGTGCTTCTTGTTTTGGAGCGCATGTTCTATTTCTTGGGCGATATAGGCGCCCTGGTCCTCTGTGGATCTGTGTTGTCTGTATCCAGCCTGATTGCCAGAGATAATCTCGTTCTTCTCCGGGTATCAAGTCAGCCTGTTGGTGATAAGCCTCTCCCTAAGTTTTCCAACGCAGCTTGTAAGACTGATGGGTCTGTAACTGTCTGCTTTGGTTTGGTCTTTTTTTTCCTTTTTGTGAATAGGAATCATAATGGCATCTTTCCATGACTGAGGTAAAGATGCATTTTTTTTCCAGCAGGCGTTTGCAGAGGTAACTAGCGTTTTCCGTGCAGACAAACCAAGGTGTTGGAAATTGTCATTTGTAATGCCATGGATTTTTTTTTCCTTTCTAGCTCCTTTATCCCTTCATTGAGTTTTGTTACTGTGAAGGGTTTTTCTTCACTATTTCGTCCGAGTGTCGATATATATATATATATATATATATCATATATATATATATATATAGTTTTCAATATTCAGTCCAAATAAATTGCTGGACACCACTCCTCCCAAATATACTTCTGGGGTAAAAACTTGGAGTAAAATAAAAAAACACAGAAGTAGAGAGTTTCATTTTAAATTGTATATTCTCCAATAAAATTTTCGCTTCAAAAGCTTCTTAAGTAATGGCCATTGCTGAAGAAGCTTTTTAAGCGAAAAGTTTTATGGAGAATATACAATTTAAAATGAAACTGTCTACTTCGGTGTTTTTTATTTTACTCCAAGTATATATATATATATATATATATATATATATATATATATATATATATATATATATACAGGGTTGAGCTCTTTTAAAACACTACCAGGTGTTTTAGTAATATTATATATATATATATATATATATATATATATATATATATATATATATAATATCTATATATATAACAATGAAACAATAAATTCCAAGGATAAGTACCGAGCACCATTCCAGCAACTTTCTGCCTAACTAACAGTATGTGCTTGAGTGGGTGAATGGGGAATAAATAAATGCTTCTCAAAATGACCTTCAGCAAGCTTATAGTCTCCAAAGCGGGAGACCATCTCCAATGGGGAGAAAGCTCACTAACATATAACTCCTGGTCAGATACCGGTATTTCGAAACCTGATTGTTTCATCCTCAGTGACCGCGGAAAGTGGTAATTTGACTCCTCTGCCTTTTCGGTTTTAAGAAGAATGCTATACCAGAAAAGGCTGGTGTGCAATACCATAGTATGTTTGTTGAGTTTTCAAAAAACTAACTAAAGGTGCCACCTAAGAAGCAAAAGAAAATCATGAAAGAGCAAAACAAGCTACATTTTCTTGTGAAAAGTAGAAAATATAAAAGATAACCTCTTAAGACACAAGTGCTGAGGGCCAGTTCTTGGAATGAATCCGCAAGGGACTAAATTACAATGAAACAATAAATTCCAAGGATAAGTACCGAGCACCATTCCAGCCACTTACAGAGCAGCTAGGTGTTGCAATGACTGCAAGAAATATTGAATTATAAACAAGCTTGCTCTTATGTCTCAGATTATAGAAATAGGGGGGGGTGATAAGCCTTCATATCTGCAGTGGTAGATGATTCTGCCTAACTGACAGTATGTGCTTGAGTGGGTGAATGGGGAATAAATAAATGCTTCTCAAAATGAACCTTCAGCAAGCTTATAGTCTCCAAAGGGAGACCATCTCCAATGGGGAGAAAGCTCACTAAGTTTTTCAAAAAACTAACTAAAGGTGCCACCTAAGAAGCAAAAGAAAATCATGAAAGATCAAAACAAGCTACATTTTCTTGTGAAAATAGAAAATATAATGGTATTGCACACCAGCCTTTTTCTGGTATAGCATTCTTCTTAAAACCGAAAAGGCAGAGGAGTCAAATTACCACTTTCCGCGGTCCTGAGGATGAAACATCAGGTTTCGAAATACCGGTATCTGACCAGGAGTTATATGTTAGTGAGCTTTCTCCCCATTGGAGATGGTCT